>DWEC01000596.1:0-16215 GCA_018245735.1 Microceris miodesmiata
TAGTGGGACGTAAACGTAACCGGTGAAACGTGGGAGTGTTCTGCATTCCTCTGCCTACCTCTTCGGGGATTACAGGCTTAAAGTCTGCAAAGTAAACGATGTCATGTTGTCATTAGTTTATTAACAATAAGTTCTAATAATAAACCGATATGTTTTTATTCTTTATTTTAAAGATTTTAAATAATATTTATCTTTTAGTACTTGATCCGACTAAATCATTTTTAAAAGAGACCAAACAATAAAACGAGGCCTCGTTCAATTATTGATAACAACATCAAATACTTAGTTTAATACAAGGCAAAGCCATACAGGGCGTTTCAGTTCCACGTATTCATCGATTTTAACATTAATAATAGGGTTTCGTAACAAATCCACTGCCCACTGCCCACTTGCCGAAACCCGCGCGCGATTCTCGATTCCCTGTCGATATCGATTTATCGATAATCGCTAATCGAGCGAATAATTTCGATTAATTGGCGTATCTAATGCGCGCCCAGTGAGTGTGTGGCGCGGGTGTGCACGAACCAGGTGGCCTCGTGCATCGTGTCACAACAAATATAATAAGTATGATTATATATATATGTTCGGCTTATCTTACATACATTTTTCGGGATGGCCAACTAGTTTCGGACCTGTATGAGGCCTCTCATCATGAGTTCCCGCCGATTGCTGCGGCGGTGACTTATTGGACTATGGGTAATGATAATTACGACGTAAACAATTGTAATGCTTTGGAATAATCGCGAACATTTCACAGGATATTGAAAATCATTAGTTTTCATACGATATAAGTTAACAGTGAAACGGTATCCGGCACGGTATGCGCATGTCGAACGCCATCGGTACATAAACGCTGGTGTGAAAGGGCTTTAAGATAAAGGTATTATAGAAATACTTAAGTAAAACAAATGATCAGATCGAAATTATTGAAAACAGACGCTAATAATAAATAATTAGGACAACCCGAACCTATCTTTGTAAGTTTTATTAACAAAATTCATTTCAAGTCATGTTTCATATCATATAACTTCTTTATTATAACGTCAAATTTAATTTACGAGTGTTTAATTTGATTACATCGAAATCTGTACTTGTACGCGCGATCAAAATTCATTTTAGCTTTATAAATATGCCAAAAATGACAATGATTAAACCTTACGAAACATAAACCGCCTTGGGGAAATTCCTTGAAAATTACACGCGAGGAAAAAGCCCACTTACAATTTGATTACACCGAAGCGATTAAGCTTCGTGAGTGTGAGGCGGTAGATGTAATATTTCTCTTGTCAAAACTTACGTACATAGATATGTATATAGGAATGAAAACAGAGGACCGTGAGTTGTGGTTATGTTCGGGGAAGGCCTTTGCCCAACAATGACGTCTTTCGGCAGCGAGGATAACGATGATTTTGCATATATTTATAAGTATGGACGTATGTATGTTTGTGTATCAACAACTGTCAGGTTACCACAGCACGTTTTGCCTAGTTTGAGATCAGTAGCCGCGTCTGATATTCCAATACATTATTGTTTTAACAATGTGTGCGTTTAACGATTAAACATCACGTGCGGCAACAGTAAACGAATATATTTTGAGGAAAACTTGCACAATTTACCGTTCTTCATGTTCTTTAAGACGTGCGAAGTTTCCCAATGCACTATTTACTAGTCGTAGGTACAGAATACGATCGTAAACCTTCCCATATTCAAAGGAGATTCGTTTTCATCAGAGGAATATGATGAAATGAAATGAAAAGATGAATATCATGAGGAATTGATGAATATGATGAAACTGACGTTAGTCATGATGATACAATAAACCAAAACTTAAATAATAAGCTAGAATAAATAACACATCGTAAAAGCACACATAGTGAAGGTACTTATTCGGTTTGTGATTTACAAAGGTCATTATAGTACTACAATAAGTACTTAATCGAAATTTAATGTAAAGCAATACAACAATTATAATCTACAAGTTTGATAGACGTAGTCCATTACGATTTGATACAAAAGCCTCTCAATACAACCGCAGCAGCCCTCGGGCTTATTCGCAGAAGGACACGACAGTAAATCCTCATTAAAACAAACAAATGCAACAACCGTAACTAATGTAACTTACAATGAAAGGTTAAAACTACAATATGGATTTACGGTGCTTTTGATGTTATGATTAGACACTATATTTTGCTTTACGACTTTCGACTCCTACCTAGTTTCGTATTAAGTTACTGGTAGCTTAAAGTCGTTGTATGACTGTATAATTTAATCAAATCCGACATCACACGTAGGTATCATTTCGGGTTAGAATGACTAATTTTATACCTATCGGAAGACCAATTTCATAAGTTGTGGCTAATTGCAATGATCTCTGAAGATGAGCTTCACAAAGGTCCGAAACTAACGGACTATAAGAAACCACTACATGTGATTGAGTCATCACTTAACTTTTTCATGTACATTTGAAGATATTAAAGAAGTGTTTAGCAATAAATTATAAATTGTTTTTTTGGCGTTCTAACGTTAAAAAGAGTTTTTCCTTAGATTAAGCAAATTTAATGCCGACACGTGAACCAAGAACGGTTCAGCGGACAGTTTTAATACATTTTCCTTCATCGTTATAAGGAGTGATTTAAAATCCTAAAAACTCATATGATTTTATTAGAACAGAAGATTCGAAATTTCTTAATTTTCGAAAATTTCTTATCAAAATCATAATCATAATAACTATATTACCTTTTAAATCATTATCATTAGTACTGCACACTGAGCTTCTGGTGGCAGCTTCTCGCAGATCATCATCCCATTTAGCCAGAAGGCATCCTGATCTACAGTTACTTTGTTTCAAATTACAGTTAAGCCAGCTACTAATAAATAGAAAATCCTTAATTACACCGGCGTTATAATCATTTTCAAATCACGACACACCTTTCTCCATACAGCTCCGACGTGTATTCTCGGTAGTGCGAGATTAATTAAATTCTGCAAATTTATTGCTTCAACTCACGTGTTGTAAAACACTCGAGTTGTTTCTTAATGTTTTACCTGAAAATAAAAACAAAAATACTATTAGAATTTGACGTGATCTTTTTTACATTTTTAATATGGTTTTAGGAACAAAAAATCTTAACTGTGGATATTTTGAGTTATACATCGATTATTAATCTAATAATTAGCAGAAAGATAGTAGCTTAAAAGTTTTGATTTAACAACGTAATGTTACACGAGTATATATATTTATTATATATATATATATATATATATATATATATTACAGTGAAGTTACCTAAATTTGTCACTATCGATTCGGGAAAGTTTTAAACAATCAAATCACTAGAATGACACACGGCCAAAATATGACAACTATGGAGTTTAAAATCAGATGTTTGGCCATACGTACTACGAGTAGATATGTTTATCGGAACACAAATAGATGTACAACTGCCACAATTCTGATCTAATACATGTAGCAACATACCCGCTGAATACTGATCTGCGATAAGCGTTGGGTAACTTAACTGTTCTGTACGCGGCTGTCCCATTCTGGCGCGCAGTGAAAGTGCTTGGCTAGAGGGAGCCACCTGTTGAGTTGCTAATGACTAGGAGAAATGTTCGAACATGGCTTGATGGAAAGTGATGATGCGACGTAGGACCGCGCACTTTTAGCGCTAAGAATTTTCTATATTTTTTTTCTTTTGTAAACGTTTCTATTTGATTAAAGCAAGGTAGAAAAAAAGATGAATTTAAATGCTCATAAAAAGGTAAGACAATGATTTTTAATAATTATTGCTCGTCATTGTGTACAAGGAGAAATTAAAAAGTTTTGAAAGGCAAGTTAAGAGAAATGGAAATGATATATCTCTTTAGTATTAAGTATTATTTTACATGTTAAATCTGATTGCTCCGATTAAAGTTGGTACGTAAGTTGACGAATCAATCCTTCGAAGTACCAGGGAAAGAGAAATGCAGTGAAAGTCCTCAGTGAGTCGTGTTACGCACGAATTCCTACTGAAATTTGGCAAGTAATCTGAATCGATTAAGTATTGTATAAACGCGGTGAAATTATCTTGGTCTCGTGTTGTACAACTTATGCCACGAAATGAATAATATCCAGATATCGACGAGATATAGAAATCAGTAGGGAAGAACAAATCGTACATACACAAGTCTGTACTAAATTAGTATGCTTTTTCAAATATGTGAAAAGAAAACTCGTCTTGAGGTACCTACAATAGTAATAAGATTCTTGCCAATGATTTTTGCTTTTTGTTTCCTATTTTGAGACTTTCTAACATATATAAGGCAAATAGCACGAAGTTAAATATTTTTCATATTGTTCGTATCTAAAAGCAATATTGTCATGTTGTGGAAAATATGACGATTTCGCCTGTAACTATCACAATGGAACTTTTGTACTTCGAATTCGAACTGATCGAATAACTTAAGAGGTCACGGCTTAATATCCACTGTTCGTATTTATGGTACAGCAACATATATTTCAATGCCAATTTACGTTTCCCATATCGAATATCTCGCATGGCATCGCCGCACCCACCATTGTGTTCCCATTGACTGATCGCTTGTCAGCGCCCGACAAATCAAGATCGATTCTGATACTATTCTTAATTCGATTCTTTCTATCTCCGTCATTCAAATCCTATTTCCCAATAGGACTGTCTTCCTCTAATTCCACGCGTGAGCACGAACTTAGCGATTTGTTAGTATCATTTGTCATGGTAATTTTTATTTTGGAAAGGCTAGAGGGAAAATTCTATTCGGTACCGATAGGTACGCTAATCTGATATCGTCCGATTAAGGTTGTGTTCATTTTTGTACGTCGTCGTTCAGATACGAGTATGTCTGAAATTTAACAAAGTACCCAACAGAATTCTCACATGTCCATTATTCAATCGGTTCAATTTTAGGCTTTATTTTGTAAATCCATAAGAATCCATAAGGGTGTAACGTTCTATAGTCAATGAGGGCATGTTTATAATATAGGTGTTTCCATTGTTCATGTGTAACTAATTTTGCCATTTACCTACAGAACGATGTGTGGGTCGCGTGAAATGTCAAATCTGTATAAGATGTTGCTCGAGGATGTCGTCGTCCTTAACATGTAAGTTTGCGAATGCGTAACATCGGACAATTCAATGATAATACAAATCCCATACTAGTCCAGTCTAGACCAGATTCGGACATATAAAGATTTGAGGGTATGTAAGTATTGTAGGAAATAATAAATTCAGAATCATGAACCATTTGTCAAAAGCTGTCGAGTGACATGATCGTGCATATTTTAAATCACGGAACTGAACGCTCGCAACTGAAATGGCAAATTTATTACGTTGCGCTGTCATAATTTTCCCGATCGCATCTCATCACTTCATTCATTTCTAGTCTCTTCACTGGATAGAATTAATGCAGGGACATATCGTTGCGATGAGCAAGAGAACACTAGAAGATCATTTATAAATGTAATCTCAACCAATGAGAGTGTTGCCTCTTATTACACAATAGGTCATTCGGGAATTAGTGATCTCGTTAGGTCATCATCAAATTCCATCATCTACGTGAGTAATTGTAGATGCAATCCGCCAGCATTCGCGCAATCAGATGAACTCAGCACCCCGGAAAATTTGAAGAAGATGCAAATGTACTATAATGGAATATCGTAATGGGGTACTAGACCATTAATTTAAACTTTCCCGAAGAATACCACGTTCACACAGTCCGGAGGGCGGAAGGCACGCGTGGCCTGACATTTCGCTGGATGCGCCCGTTCGACACCCGACTGACGCAATACCACTGTTTTACCAAGAGCAATTTTATTTAAGACGAAACAGGCTATCTGCGCGGATAATCTTAATATTTCATTCTGTTTTATATAAGGGTCAAAAGGCGTGGTAACTTAATAGATTTCATCTCGCAGCTTTTGAACTCTCGCCTTCCCGTCTTATTCATATTAAACAGCGCAGTTGCCAATTAAAAATAATTTTACGATGCCGCTAATTGTTTATGGTATCCAAAAGTATTTATTACGTGTGAATTCCGTGTATAATTAAACAGCGCAACCCGAACTGTGGTATTACACAATCGGAAGCCTAAAAGTCATAACTATTACAAAACCGTAATCTTCCTCGTCGGTTTACTTAATACACAAAGAAATAACTCTGCTGCCTTTCGAATAAAAATGTTATACGCATCTGTGTTGACTTGCACAATGGAACAACAACGCGAAGTAAATTAACACTTGGTTGCATAAGTGTACTTTGTTTTAGAATAGAGAGGCGATGTTTCATGATGGGAATTGTCCGCGTTTACCTAGCATCCCCAAACGAGGTTATCTGGTTGTACTGTCCGGATATCGCAGTTATGGGAATATAAAAAGATTTTTGCAAGCCGTTTTAACCTTGTACTACTTTGGGATTTACTGATACCTTTTCAATTCTCGCTGATAACTTTATTGAATTAAATATAAGTTCCGCTTATATCTTAAATAATAAGATAATTAAATATACCTACATGCTTGCTTATTCATTGTCACGATTATTTTCCACGTGGTCAGGTAGACTTAAAGATTTTCATTGGCTACTGTCCTCAAAAAAAAAAACAAACTTCTATCAAAACTTAATTGTAACAAAAATAAATTAAGACTATAATGGAGGTTTCATATGCACGTAGAAGTCGAATTACTCGTAATTGTTTTTATTAAAATGTGTCGAAATCACAGACAAAATTACTAAATATTTTTGAACATTTTAATGTTGGTCCCAGACTATGTTGCTCAGTATCGCTTGCACGACAGTTCAAGTACATCGCAACCCTACTAGGTCGGTAGGTCAGGGCGGGGGTGCGCGCCGCCAGCCCGCGTGGCGCGGACTTTCACTGAAGGTCAACGGCCGACGCCAAAATAATGGCGGGCGCTTACGTCACGCGTTACGTTCGCGCGCTCTAGCGTTTTTGTGGCGGGAAACGATGCAACAGGTGGCTTGTTCAAGGACACCTCTTTTTTTTTCAAATTTCTGTGTATGATAATATCATGGTTGTTACCGTGTTTTTTTACTATTATGATAATATGAGAGTACAGTTCAATACTGTACGTATAGGAAGTGCTTCGAAGTTCTTTGCTAATAACATTTTGGTGACATTTTTTTCAAATTGTAATCGTTATGTCACGGAATTATCCACTTACTCTTTCACAATATTATGTTCGCGATATTTTTTTTTGAACTTCCATTATTTAATTTCATGCATGAATGATAACTAGTCTAAATCACTTTATAAAATTGTATGGTTTCAACAGTTTTATAACAGAAATCAAATTTAGGAGGAAAGATTTTTTTGTTTGTTTGTATCGAATAGGCTTCAAAACTACTGAAACGATTCTAACAATTTTTGCACTAATACAAAGCTACATTAGCAAGAAGTAACACAGACTAAAATTTGTTTCTGAAATCCTTAGACATATGCAAAAAAAGAAAATTATGTTAACCAAGATATAAAGAAAGTGTCAAAAATTTCCTTATCTCGCGCGCGCTGCTTAAAGCGTTAAAGATAAGACGAAATGATGTACTAATTAATTGTAGAACTGAAAATGATCTATCTATAACATCTAAGGTATAAAACGCGTTTTTATATTTTAAAAACTATTAAATAACGACTACACATTTTAGATGCATTTTTTCATGTCGTCCCCAAGAAGTTAAAGTATTTTCATCATCGAGATAATTTCAATCAATCGTCAATTCGTCAATTCGTGAGCAGATATCAGTTAATTATGAACATTTGATTTCGAAGTTATCAACATGAGTATAAAATGCTATAGGTACACGAACCGTATGCACGAACTTCATGTGGCAGACTAAATTCCATGCGAGCAAAGGCGCGGGCAAAAGCTAGTCATTTATAGAATACTTATTAACCATAGGTCACTCTGTTTATGTAGAGGAGTACTAAACAGCAGTCAGCAATCACAAGTGGCCGTTTCTGCTGACCATGACCTGTACCCACGCTAACCAAGAATAAGATTTTTAGGACCTGTAGAAACTGGCCTTCATACATTATTTCTTAACAGCACACATGAATACTGTTAGTGACTGTCTTAGTTGTCTCAGGCGCACTGCCGCTTTTGAAAAGTGAAATGGTCTCCTCTGGTATACCAATAGCACATCAAACATAACGATCTTCACTGTAACAGTTTCTTCACGGTAGAAATAGGTGTAGCATTCGTGTATATATACGTTCTGCCAGTTTGTTCCTGTTCACATATATACGTTCTGCCAGCAACCTAGAATAGATATCTGGATATACTCAAAAATAACGTCAAGAGACACTCAACTATTCTTCAACAAAGTATTAACGAACAAAATCAAAGGCGTCTCGTAATCTGAGCCTAACTTTCTTCCGCCGTTAATCCGATCGAGACGAGATAACGGAACATGAAAGTAAAAGCCTCCAAATAAAGTAACGCCGTCATAATACACGATAGATGTTAAATCACTGGCGATAACCGAGACAATAGAGAGAGCGCGCCATGATCGATTACACACACAATTCACGAATGCCGGTCCCCTGTCACGTGACGCGTAATTAATCTCTATCGATACTGGAATACGATCGAGAATTGACTGACGGTTATCCAGCTTAAACGAACCGAGTATTGGACACGCACGTAGTATTACTCCTAAAATTTTAGCATCTACCGCCGCACCTACGAATATCTGATAGAATTATGCTTGTTGTGTTCCGCCCGCAGGGTACGACATCAACGTACTTCTTGTTCTTGAAACGCTAATGAGTCCGGGTTGGATTAAGTTTTCATGAGAATTAACATAACAATGTTCAACGTTGTGCAAATCAACAATTCATATTAATAGTTTTGTATATTTTGTTCGAGAATTTTCCAGAATTCCATACAACTTTTAAAACGAAATTTTTATTGCAATTGTTATACATCAATTACATTTTTTTATTAAACTCATATGTATGTTGAATGAACGGCAAAAGCATTTAATCTATTTATTCATTATGGGGTAGATAGAACGGACAAAACTGGAAGGAAAGGATAACAGATTAAGATTCTAGCAAGCTACGAGTACATTACCAATATTCGTATAATATTGGTAATGCACCGGTCAATTAGGAACAGTTTTAACAAAATGTTAGAAAAATATTGTTCAATATATCCCACGAGTACACCAACTATCGTCAATTGCTAATCAACTAAGCAAGCAACGTTCCCATACATTAGCTTTTTGTAAAATCACTAACAAAAGTATTAATAATAGATATTTAAACATACGAATATAAAATTTAATACGAATAAAACTATAACAAAATAATCTGTGTGTAAAGGAATACTAATATTATTTGTCAAGAAAAAATAATTAATAAAAATAATACATTCCTTCACGGCAATACGAATTCACTGAAATTAGGCAGAGAGTTTACAAGCTTTAATAAATGTATTGATATTGAAGAAAGTAAGAAATCACATTCCACTGTAATGTTTACTTTTACACAAGTATCGAAGTAGTATTCAGTACGTCGTTTCTTATGTAATGTCACCACAAAGTATCTAAATCAGGATCCAATCTCAAACATTATTCAATTTTTACACAATTCGGTACAAAATCGTTGATATCTATAAGAACTAATACTCTGTATGTAATTGTGTTTCACTTTGCAGTGTATTCTTTGGAAGTGTGACCATTCAGAACGAAATAATAATTTTTATACATATTAAAATACATATAAAATTACAGTGAACACTTTTATCCAGGACCGTACATCCAACTGCACGTCGCCCGTCCCTGACTCACTTGCGCGATGGTTTAACATTTAATTGCTCGCAATCTTACTGATTTATATCAACAAGGTCTATGTATGGGTCGATAGCCCCATTTATAGCATAACTCCTCCGCTAGAGATTCTAGCGGTTTGGAATTCAGTTCGGAGTTTGAATCCTTGGCACGCACCTCCGACTCTAAAACTTTATGCACACTTTTACGATTAAACACAACTTGTGAAGGTTTTGGGGAAACATCGTAAAGAAACCTGTGCGTCGTAGTATTGGCTATCGTACCCTCTACAGTTTGTGAAGTCTGCTACCTCACATTTGGTTTGCATTTTGTTAACTGTAAACAATAAATTTGTTAACAGTGTTGGTAACTATTAATTAAGGGTCATTATACAAACCGTTCCCAATAACATGCCGTTCGTCAGCACGTCAAGGCTAGCAGCACTTCGAGTTGCTCATTTATAACATGTTCGTAGCTTACTTGTAGGCCTGTATTGCGTAAATTCAATAAACTGTATTGCAAAGTGTGTAGTAACATTAGGTGGGATGAACGTGAACAATATGAACATAAACATAATTTGGCGGTTTTATCGTTAATGAACTATTTTTCACTGACAACAAATGCAATGGGATTTCAAGAAGAAGTAGGAGAACCCATCATATTTTGACAATTCGAAAGGAGACCAGTGTTTCAAAATGGAACGATAAACGGCTTTGGTGACGACGAAATAGGAAACATCGCTAATGACATGCTATATTTATATGCAAGAATTACATCGGAAGTATTTAATTTACAGCATCAGTACATGTCCATATACAGTACATTCGTCAGCGGTATAATTACTTCATGGAACTACCGATAATTCTTACTTCCTGTACCTTGAAAAATATACCTACCTACCTACAAGTTTTTATTACTATTCCAACCGTAATTTCGATTTTGGAACATGATTATATTACCGTTTAAGGCGCGAATTGGTTATTATTTATTAAATTTCGTATCCAGCGTACATACGTTCCACACGTTTACGAAATAAAAGACCTTATTACAATGACCTAAAGTGGAGAACACGGTGAAATGAACGCACGGTAGGGTAATGACAATGAGAATCTCGAAGGAACCGTGTGACAGTTTTGAAATTACTATAGAGTTTTGAAAAATTACCCTCGCATCCTTCGATCGCGGCGTTGTATAAAAACTGTTAGTGCGTTGCTGCGAAGTCTTGGTTGCATCGTCGGCGAATAAGCGGGGTAACATATATTCGAGTATGAAAAGCTGGTCTAATGCTGTTTTATACATAATATTACGCAGTCGACAAAACCACTTTTGTCCTACTATGTGCTAGTAAATTTACTAGTGAAAAGTACTTCATAATTCAAGTCTCGCCGCCACCTTCTTGCAATCAGTGGAATCCCATGAAGATGGATTTCGGGTGTCACAAAACGTTGATTAAGCCGTTACATAGTAATGCCACTTTTATCTTAATTGTTGTTTGATAAGCAAAAATTAATTTATTTCCATGTTTTATATTTCGTACGTTTTATTTAGTAATTACTAATTACTAAGTTTCCATTACATGTTCTAGATGTCGCTATATTCATTACTAGAGGTAGTAGATCGTCAATACCTTACGAGTTACCATAAATGATTTCTGCCATCGTCCATATTTTTTTACATATGTATGGCGTAAGAAGTCACTTATGTTAATTAGTACTCGCAGGCAATGCTTATAATTAATTCGAGGAAAAATTAGCTAATTTAGTTCAGTGTGGACAAGTTTAAGGTCGAATTATAATATAAAATAATAATAATCGACCAATAATTCCACTGTTGGAATATAGTTCTCCTGTCAAATTGAGAGGATTAAGGTCATAGTCATAAATTCTAAGGTGTGCAGGTTTTCTCACGATGTTTTCCTTCACCGCTAGCAAGTAATATTTAAACTCAAAAGGCACTTTTGTAAAGAGGCGCGCGCCATGGATTTGAATTCAGCATCCCGGAGTGAGAGGCTGAGTTCTTAACCACTACGCTATCACAAGTTGAATTGTTTTAGTATAAACCCTAAAACTGCATAATTGTCCAAACATCTTTTCGAAACAGACGGTACAAAAAATCATACTAGAAACAGTGTTAAAATAAATCCACTTTGAGACTACAATTTCACATTTAATATATCAATGATAAATATCTATTAAAGATTATTTTGATGTCATGTAACCGAGACATCTGATCGAACCTTGGACCTCGAGATCGCTTCCAGATATGTAATTACAGCACACCGGGCCGGTAGCATCTCGCCAGACTCAAAGGTTAACCGCGTCAACCTGTTGCGCAACCAACGTGTATATTGGTTGATTGTGTAACCAACTACTAACAAATTTAAATGAAGCTATTTTACAAGCTAATGTATCACCAATCTGTTTAACCTTCTAAGTCATATATTTATTATGAATCAAAGCCTGAATCAAGAATGAAAAACATAACATAATTTGTAGACAATAGATGAAACAAGGCATTTAATATACATAAATGGATATAGAGGAACTAAAGATCGATTGTTAGAACATCACGACCTTGAACAATACGAGAATCATTGATGTCCAATGGATGACGTCACGTGAGTTATTGCATGGATATCATATTGCGATGGATCGTGTTGCATCTTCATTGGTGCCTATCGAGCCAGCTCATTTTCACATCATTCATTATTTAATGATCATTTATGAACTCCGAGAACAGAACTCCGACATTTATGAACTTGTAGTATACCTATATCTTACAGTCCATAGTAACATTATTGAACTTTTATCAGGAATGCTGCCTATGGAACACATTAATTTTGTTCATCAAAGAAACAATCACATTTCCTTATATCTATTAAGAAATTCATTGCTGACAACCTTCGGTAGAACATACATTTGATTTATACAGAAAAATTAAAAATAAGGCCTAAATATGCAATGGCACTTGGAAGGGTTGTTTATTATTTTTTCCTGTCATCTAACCAATTTTAAAGATATTTTGAAATTAATTTCGTTCGTAATCCAAATTATAATCCAATTTTTATCCATTTCAGTATTTTTGGTCAAAGGGTGAACAGAGAAATAACTGCAATAAAGTCCAACATTTGATCTTACACGCATAGGAAACATCAGTTCGATTTCTTATCCGCCTCAATGGGATCCAGGAAGGTCATGAGGTGTGTACGGTTCTTAATAAATAGAATGTGAACACTCTTTCTTGTTGTATAGTAAGCGGTGAGCGAGAGGCTATAGGAGAAACAAACTAATGAAATATCAGAAACGAAAACAAAGGAAATTAAGAAATTAAATTAACAAGAACATTTCATTCACAATTAATATTTAAATAATTAAACAATTAGAACAATAACATTGCATATTTACAAGTATAATAAAGTAAAGTTTTAACGAAATGTGTATAATACACCACCAACTTTTACTAGTACTTCCTTCAAATTGTAAAGTGAATTCGTGTTCTTCCTTTGTGACAAATAAATGCATATATGGATGATACATATTGTATAAGACACAATCGAAAAAACTAGTAAGAAAATTTTGATTCTCAGTGCTTTAAAAGCATTAAAAAGGGAACATCAACAAATCAATCATTGATGTTGAGCGATTATTCACAAAATTGTTGAAATAATCTCAATTTACAGTAGGATATTTTGTTATTGTCAATGCCAATACGATTAAAAGTATTTAGCATCTAGTAGTAGTAGTAGTTTGCTGACGCAAAGGAGCCGCAATCTTCTGCAGTGAGGGAACGTATCACGAAGAAGAAGGAGAAGAAGAAAAACATGTAATAGTAGTAGTTACAGTGTTTACAAACTCGTTCAATCGCTCGCTGTCGCTTTACAGATACGAAGCTAGCTTCACATGTGCTACGGCAGAGAAAGTTGGAATATGTCGCTTAAGCGGGTATTGCATGTTGCGTAACCGTGGCTTTTTTCATATAAATCTAGCCTTCACCTCTCGTATGCCGCGATTTTATCAAAATTAAGCTCTTTTTATTTCAGCAAAAAATTCATTTTAAAACGATTCGATATCTCCTACTAAATGTATTCATAACGTCAATTTTAAATCCGAAATGTTTAGTAACGACTCTATCGATTACGTGATTCAAAAGTTTTGATGTCTCGAAAAAAAATGCAAATAAATAATGTCGAAAATATATTTTATTTCCATAAATTTACCTACTGTTGGTTAGATGTTATGATTTCTAAATAAGTACACCTACTGTGGATGTATATAATTTTTAGTAAACAATGGAGAAATATTAATAAATTATATAGTTATCAAGGTTTATCACAAAGAGAGTAGGTACATATTATTCTCAGGTTATACGAGCAGAGATCATGAGACGATAGGGTTGTCAAAAACTTTGTTTTATTGAACTGGGCTGGAAAAGTCCAGAGCTTCACCCAACATGACAGTTGCAATATTTTTAACTATGTACGATATTTAATCTGTAATTCCGTTTCCAGGAACGAGGAACTACTGCCTAGTCTTCAGAGATAACGATGCAATGCAACGTGACTGAATGAAAATATTAGAAATGATCTTTTGGAGCTGTATGGATCAAAGTATGAATCAATGGTATTGCATCAAATAATAAACTTCCTGTGAACATACGCCGAGGTGATCGCGATTTAGATCATGTTAGATAGTTTATTGGTACATTATTATCGGTGATGTCTACCGTGATATATAACAGCTTCAAGTTTGTATGTCGGTCTCTCACTCGAGATGTCTGTGGTATGATTTCTGACGTAAATCTTTGGCTCTAAAAATTCGTATTGCTTTATAAAATTATAACTCATCTGATTTAATGGTGAAGGAACATATGGAAAGAAAACGTAAGTATAAGTTCTCCATATGAACTTCACCTACTGGAACTTAGCCAGCACGGCCAAGGTATGGTCTTCTTATTAAGAGAAGCTGCATCTGTCTGTTAAAGGCATCGGCCCGGTGATGATAATGAGGTCGTTATCATTGAATAGCGATGGCTGTCTAATGATAACAACATCTCAATCAACTCAACCCTCCCATCCGTATTAGAACAGCAACATTGATGAATCAGTTCACAAACAGCCAAACAGGGGTATGGATGTCAACAACCAGTAATTAAAAAATAATAATAAATAGGGCTGTCACCAATGAGAAATTAATGGTAATAAATAGGTTGTCGCCAACAAGTAATTAAATATAACCAATTAATTTTCTATAAAAATAAATATAAGCAGCCCTGAGGGAGGAGCAGCGCAGTCCCATTGTGATGCGGAGAGCACGCCGGTTCAACAAACGTACGACATTGTTATGCAGCGAGCGGCCGCCATCGCGCTGAGACTTATGTTAACTGTTACGCTAAACTCAACTATCACTGTACCCAGCGCAGTGCCTGATTGTATTGAATGATTCAACGTTTAGAATCATGATGCGATTCTTCAAACGACTTATAAACTTTATGGCTGACGTATAGTTTTCGGAACCGTTGAGCGAGCCTAGTGTCGTGAAACACTTAAGTGTAGAAATGTAGGAACATGTTTACCAGCTGTTTTAATGTGACAATACTAAATAATAATCCCTTGTAATTGTTTGAATATTTGAAGATATTTTTTAAATTGTCATCAATATTCTATAATTTCAATTGTTTAATTGTTAATACTAAGTTAATAAATATATATTAGGTACTTATATATTAAAAAATAATATAATTGCCTTTTACTTAAGTTAGATTAGCTATGCGTTTATAATTGCCTCGTTGGTCGAGGGGTTGCAAACGCGACTGCCGATCGGGATCTCCTAGGTTCAAATCCTGGGTCGGATACTACGAGTGTTAGATACTTCTAATTTAGGATTTCTAGTAGTGACTCGGAGTCTGAATGTGTGCCCGGTGTATGGCAATAGGCTCACCAGCTATTGCATGGGACCTAAACGTAAGTGATGAAACGTGGGAGTGTAGTACACTCCTCTGGCTACCCCTTCGGGGATTACAGGCGGGATGTTATGTTTATTATTTATCTATTATCACATACTGTAAGACAACTTCCATAAATTGGGACTGAATATTTTTATATAAATATATAGTACATAACGTTATCAAATATTACTGACGAGCACAGCTTCTTTACAAAATTTCATGCGTTTTAAGTATATTTAATATATCAGCTTCTATCGGCATATATCGGCTATCGGAGTTCTCTATAATATTCCCTAAGGCTTGTATAGTCTGACGACTCGCACCTGGCAGTGCAGCAGACTGCCCTTAACCTTTCTTAGAAGAAATTCGCATCCAACGCTGAGACTACACATAGGTATGTAAGAGAGCTGATGATGTAAGTACCTTCTTTGCAGAGTTAACAATGTGACTATACTCGCACACTATAATA
>DWEC01000597.1:0-16214 GCA_018245735.1 Microceris miodesmiata
TTGCCCCCTCCTAGCCCAGAACCTGGGTACGCCCATGATTGTAGGTTTAGTACAACTATTAAAATATTATATTAGACCTTTCTGGCAAAGTGGCTACACTAACTAAAGGGGCAAGGGGCAAGGGGCAAGGGGCAAAGGGGCAAGTGGCTACACTAACTAAATAATAAATAATATCACGATCCTTTAATTTTTTATAAACCGTCTCGATCTACGAGTGTGGGTACTCGATACATACATACATACATACATACATATATTTCAGGAACGGTGACCACACGTCGTGTCAACAGTTCCAATTTTCTTCAACCATCTGTGTATATCCGTTACAATACAAATATTGTATTTATGCATTAATTTAATAATACATACATCAGTATACACTTGATCGTTTTATAAATACATAGTTTTTAAACCTGCAACCCGCGTAAACCTGAAAAAAAAAGTATATCTAAAAGCAAATTAGAATGACGTACAATAGACAAATGTTGTTTATGGCAAGGAAACTATTGACTTCAAATAGATCATGACAAACAATTTGTTTTGTGGTTAATGAAGAATATCTGCTTTACATCTTTGCTACGGTAAATACATTTTTTAAAAACCAGAAACTTCTATTACAATATCACTTGACATGTCTTGTTTAAGCTGTTGTCTATGGATTGAGTAGATACTGGCTGATTTTGGAGAATATTTTGCGTCGAAACTAACTTCAAACAAACGTGTACGCGCGCACGTACAGTGTAAACAAATTGCTACCAGTTAGTCCTGTTAGTCAACACGAAACGGAATTCGTACACGGTGTGTGTACACACCCCCTATAACGCAGGTCACGTTTTATTTAACCTATATGCAATAACACAAACTTGTTGACCAACATCGTATATGTCCACGAAAAGCAAACAGAAATCGATGTCACATGTTTAATTGTTACACGTATATAAACTGAAAAAAATCCATCTAGTAACTCCGAGTATTTAATTATCAACATGATCAGCTCTTTTATAGTTCCACTGTTTGATATGGATTTCCTCTCAGTGAGATGGAAAAGGCCTCTTTCTGCAACGCCACCCAAGTCCTGGTTGGAAGTTTTCACACACCTTATAGGACATTATGATCGATTTACTTTTTTTCAAAGAAAATTTTGACAAGTAAGTCCTTTTAGCATTTATGTGCAAAATATGGTAGAGCAGTCTATCTAAAAATCCCTTAAGGCGACTAAATCAACGAATGGGTACAGTGTATATAAATTCAAACTTGCCCTGCGATACATAATCATGTCTTATAAATTTAAACCTCCCCTTATATTTATAATTAGTTCTTGAAGGTTACGAATTATGACGCGCATTTTATTTAATGTAAATAGAACTACATATTCAGCTAAAGTAAATTTGGTCAAAAACCACAATTAGGTACTACTTTCCTAGTAATATGAACGTTATCAACAACCAAATCTTTAACCAAGTCAACTTTACCGTATATTATTTTAAATTTTTTTAATAACACACTTCAGTCGTATGAGTCAGCCGTCCACCTCATACATCGACCAATAGTCTCTTTCAAAAAGCATTTGTTTTTTTTCTCTATTTAAAAACTAATAAGAATAATTTTATCATGTCCCTTATAATTCAAATAAAATTATCTCAGCAAATCGAGTAGTATTTAACAAGCAAATTTTCTAAATATTGGTCTAGCAGTTGACACGGAACGCGTGTCAGTTACTTTTGCTTATCATATAGGTATATAATGAAAAAAAACTATATGTATAAATATAACAAGTCGATAAATGACTACAATTTATCGAATTTGGAAAGTACCCAGATCCCTTATTTATAAAGTAACCATATAATATCATAACATACAATTGAGTAACACTAAGTTGCATATTATAACAATTTCTCTGATCAATCACTTAAAAATATCGTAACGCCAACCTTTTTTTCCCGCTTAAGCCACGTATAAAAAAGTTTTAACTGAAAATGTGTAGTTCTGAACTAATACTTCCAATGCAAGACAATAACATTATTTTTCTTGTCATCCGTGCATTAAATCATAAAAAGCACCATAAAAGGGATGTATAAAACTTAGGTATTGTACGGCGTCAGAAAGACTACAGCGATGTTGAAGAATAATTGTCGACGAGTGAACAACTGTGCAGTCGACCTTCATACACTGCATACCAACAATATAGAACCATAAACAATATCGCTGACGAATGTTTTCAACAATTGGAACGACGTCACGGATTACCTCGAACTGAAGGTGATATTTTTAAGTGTTTGTGTACGAAAATATACTACAGATGTCAATAGAAGTGTAAAATTTACCAGTAGGTACATTTTACTGTCAATTAAACTTGATTTCACAATCCATATTTACCTAGCGCATCTATTTCACTTTTTGTTGCTAATAATTAAATTGAATTTCTTTAAATATCACAGGCCAATAGTTTTAATAGCAGTGTTTAAAAATTATATCAATAGATATTAAATTGGATTATAATTGAACTATTAACTATCAAATCATTTGAATAACTGAAGATCGAGCTCAGTGGCGTGCTATTGGAGAGGCCTATGTCCAGCAGTGGACGGGAGTAGGCTGATAATGATGATGATGATGAATGTGATTTGTTTGAATTGGGAAAATATAAAACGATGCACTGCGATGTTAATTCAAACGAATATAACCGTCTGTGTCTTATGATTCTGTAACATTTAATCTAGTCGAAAATACGATGCATAACAACCTTGAAAATGAACAGTTCGTTCATTTCGCTAAAATTTACTAATTTCTCTCATTGCAATGTCTATTGTACCTACAAAGAGTATACTTAATAGTTAAACAAAACCTGCATCCATTATTAAGTCTCACCACTGGGTATGAGTCTGTTCTGCAATTGAGACGTAATAAGAATTTTTAATTTAAAAAGATATGGCGGTCATATAAGTTACGAGTCTAACTTTTAAACGGGGATTATAAATCATTTTTAAACTCTCACATGTTTTAAATGTCAGTTCTTACGACAAAAATTGAGACCGAAATATTCTCTCTTATATCTCCGCCCTTGCTCCTGATAAAGCGTCTGTGATTCGCAACCGCTTCTGGACTGAAATATTTAAATAGCAAACAGAAAAAAACAAATGCCAGCAGATTGTCTTCGCGATGATAGTCTGTGTCCCGGCCGGAAGTAAGCTGTACAAATGGCGCGAATGTTTCAGGAAAATCGAACTATAATTATTGCGCACACAACGATAAGTATTTTGCACGTAAACAAAGAACTATATTCGTTTATCATTCAGATCACGCTTTCCAGTTTACTCATCGCTTATTATTTTTAAATTTGTGTGTAACTACGTACCACTGATTAATCATAAAATGACATGATTAAGTTTACCTACCTCGTTGGTCGAGTGGTTGCAAGCGCGACTGCCAATCGGAAGGTCCTGGGTTCAAATCTCGGGTGGGTACTATTGCATTTTCAGTGCCCGGTGGGCGGGAATAGACTCAGCATGTATTCCATGTAGGGTGTAAATGTAACTAGCGAAACATGGTTGTGTACTACACTCCTCTGCCTACTCCTTCGAAGATTACAGGCGTGATGTTAGGTTCTTCTTAAAAATAACTTAATAAATTTATATCGCAATATTTTTTAGACGGGCCAAGTGTCTACGATATAACATAAAATAGTTCATTAAAACCAACCAGTAGTTTTTCCGTGATTCGCGCACAACAGCAGATTTTTAAATATGAATTACTAAGGATATATTTCCGCCCTATTTGACCTGTTAGTAAGTCTATTATCTATGACAAAAATGAAGATTAAACGGTAAGCAAATAAGAGGATAAATGATTTATAGTCACCAGACGTCATGACAATAGAATCCTTTGAGACGGTCATTAATGAGTCGTGTGAAGAAAACGTTACATGGTGTGAGCGGTTACAATTTCGAAGAAGCGGTCGGCACAACGTTGGCCGACACGCGACCTCACGTATGTATCCAGGAGGCGAGCGTCTGCGATTTGATAGTACTAATTGTGCAGTGTTATTGGAAGAAATATTGAAGCTGCAGTCAGTCAATCAATTGCACTTTGATTTCGTAAAAGAAAGACGAACAAACTACCATAAGTCACCATTCATTATTTATCAGAATATGTTGAAGTAATGTCGATAAACAATTATAGTCCTTAGTAGTTTACTATTTACTACTTTTTATATATGTATATCTACTTACGTTTAATGTTGTCAATAAGCTTATAAATGACAAATATAATGCTAAAGGGATACGTTCAATTTAAATCATTTAACTTAATGTGAACAATAGGTAGTCGTATACAAAAGTGTTGTAAAAATATTCTAAACTCAATATCAAGCCCCTATAAGCGTACTTTATTATACTGCCTGAGAGAACAGCCAGAAGTCTTCGAAACCGGAGTGTATGTATGAAAAGAATGATGTATGTAAAAAAACATGGTAGGGCTGTAAGTATAGACATTCTTGGCTTTCGGTGCTCTCTGTCCACACCGTAGGGTACCTGCCGCGTGGATACGTGTCTATATTTATTATTAGGTAAATTACGGAAACACCGCAACCGCTTACTCTTACAATTTGGAACATGCGTCGGAGGAAAGACGCGATTATTGGTCATCCGGCGCTCAATTGTCACGGCTCCCGAGCAGTGAAGAAACACATCCAATATTAACCTTATCCTACTGTTCTTACTTTAAACTACACTTGGCAGATATAACTCATTAGAGACTTTTTGTCTTAATGTCGCTTCACGCCTTTCATCCCCTGAGGGGATAGGCAGAGGCGTGTAGTACATTCTCACGTTTCACCAGTTACGTATTCGTCTCACAATGGAATAATTTGTGTGACATCAACAGCACCGTGTGACATGATGACAATGATTTTGGTGTTGCAAATGTCCATAATCGACGGTGACCATTTACCATCAGGTGGTCCGTTTGCCTTTTTGTCAGCTTATGCAATAAAAAAAAGACGAATTATTTTTTATATACGTGACGTATCAATGTACATAGAGATATTTTATTTGTATTAAGTCAGAACAAATACTTGTGCTATTACACAAATACCTATTCATCATCATCATCATCATCATCAGCCTATCTCAGTCCACTGCTGGACATAGGCCCCCCCAAAAGGGTGTTTATGCCCGTAATCTCTACGCTGGGCATGCGGGTTGGAGATTGCAGGGCACAGCTTTTCGCACCGCCGACACTGCTGCAAGTCAGCAGCCAGGGCATTTAGCTGTGCCTATTTAGACTGCGCTATGCCGCAACGAGCCGGTCGCCAGAGCCTCGTCTGTTATAGCAGGGTGCACCACGTGCAGGTGAGGTTGGCTTCGGCTCCCGAGATGGTTGTTGCAACCCCTTACACCCCTTACGCACCTATTCATATCAGTTGGGAATCGAACCCACGACAGCCCATTTGACAATAAGGGTCACTAATCACTGAACCATTAGCCTAATTGTTTATTAGTGGCAAATAAACTGACACTTAATACATTGATATGTACATGCCGCACATTGTCAATACAACAATATGGGTTGGGGTCAACTATTGAAAGTGTGACTGTGTGTGGGTAGTTTATTTTATCATTGGACTGTTCTTTATCTACATATATTTAAGTTAATTACTAATCCTTATATGTAATGGAGAAAAAATTGTAGTTTAAGAATTCCAACCATTACGTAGAAGAACAAAGAATTGCGTGTAAATTTTAACATAAACGTAGCCGCGGGGAGCACCTAGTCGTATACTGAAGGGAAATTTCAATGAGATATCGCTGCGTTCCTCTGAAGTATTGGATCTTGAGTTTCCAATATCCTTCAGTGACAGAAGCGGCTCTAAGCTCGGCTAGACTTTGTTTCGCACCTGCTGTGACGTCACCTGCACCTATACATTTACCTGCACCTAAAGTATTTAATCAAGTCTGTTGCGAGTGCACCGGATCTTGGTATTAATTTCCGGTGCGTTTACTCAATGAGGGTAGGTTTTAAACCTCATAGGTTCATGAAATATAAATTCAAGATTATTATTCCTTCTAAGGCTCGATTACCTACCCATATAAGCACATACTAGATGTAACTTTAAACTCAGTATTTGTTGATTTTGAGTTCCCTTTTTTAAAGTTTTGAGCGTCGTTAATATGTAATCAAATGCCACCCATGGAGTACTGAAACCGACCTCGAGCAACACTGTAGAAATAGTAAGTACCTAATATGTATTAATAAGTACCTAATATGTATTAATATAAAATAACGTACCTACTTAAATACCCATTAAATGTTGCCAGTATTATAATTATTTATGACAGAATATGTAAATACTAGCTTTGCCATTGCGTCCTCGCAAATTTCGTTTTAACCTCCGAGTCAAAACACGGTACACGTACTTTATAGCTCTCTTTCATTTCGCAATAAATAAAACATGTACATATATGGCACATACGGCGACTGAGTAAAGACTAACTTTATATGGAATGATGTTTGAAACATCAGCAATTCGAATTTAGAATATGATTATTTTTAAATATTTTTTTAATTAAACGCTCCCAATGTTTAATTCCTCATGGAATATATTTAAAAATATATCTGTCATGAATATTTTTCTAAATACATACTATATCAGTAAAACTAGATTGAAACACGGAAAATGTATTTTTCTTCATCAAAAAACACTTGTTTTAGATGGGAATTGAACCCAACACTCTTATTTCGGCAGCCAAGGTCTCCAACAACTTGATTTACAAGCCAGAAACAGCAGCCATGGTGTATTAAATTCTGCGTAATTTACCATTAGCAAGAAATAAATTGTAACATACGCTAAGTGGAGTGTTAAGCATGGTTACTGAATGAGGTAATAAGCTCTGTAAGATACATCAAGATGTCCGTTCAGTTAATCCACAGAGGTTCAGCGGAGCGTTAATTAACTATTATCGCTGAACTGAGCCCGGGTGGTAAATATCGTCGTAATGTCAGCCTGTTGTCAGTAGTTACTCCGGTGACCATGATTTTTATATCACATGGAACATATTGAAATACATTCTATAATCTACCGATTAATTTAGACCCAGTCTAGTCTCTGGTACATGGGTTCTGAGGCTTATTTCGTCTACTACCCACTTTAATCATCAATTTTTTTCTACCGTCCCAAAGACATTTATATTTTTAATATTGCAAGTGGGTCATATGTGTCTTATCTTTAGCCTTCCTAAGGGACATCCACTTTCAGAAACAAATGACTACGAAATTACGAGCACAATTATATTGTGTTTTGTGTATGGGTGTAAAATATCTATTTTATATATTGTTTTACATATTAATACATTTCATTAGCTATTTAACTATTATAGCATTGAAGTCATTTATTAACTCTAAAACGGGGAAGTAATGAAGTATTTTTCAAAGTCCTGATAATAAAAACCTTTGTGGTCACCGTCGCCGTCGATATAAACTAAATTTACTACAAAAGGTGCTTAGGTAGCTATAAAAGGCTTTGTTTTCTTAGGATATGAGGGGGCGGTGTGACCACAGATCGCATCTCTTAGTGTTTGTAACAGTTAATCTCGGTATCCAGGAACACGGCAACCTTGTGATCTAGGGAAATGAAGATGTTTGTGGTTTTTTTTTAAAGGTCTTTCAAGGTGCTTTGGTGAAACCGAAAATAATATATATTTTCAGTGGTATAGTGAGTTCAGTTTAGAAAACACCCGAAACTATTGTTGCCCGAGGACCTGTAAATATAAGGTATGAAAATGTAACCTGTAACCTGTAAATGTAAACCTGTAAACCTGTAACCTGAAAATGTAAACCTGTAAATATAAGGTATGAAGAAGCCGCGTGCTACATAATATAAAAAAATGCTGCACTCAAAGCCTTTGAATGTATGAAAGCAGTCTTTCGAGCAACAGTATTCAGTTAGCTATTTCATCACGATGAATGTATGCAACCCATCGCTTACACTAACAAGGATATCGCTGGATACTTTGCCGTAGTGCAATAGCAATGTATCGTGTAGTGCGGTTCATTTAGTGAGGTCTCTTCACTGATCGTAAATTGTGATTATGTGATTAGGAAAAACGTTCAATCAAACGCCGAGGCGTGGCCCGCGTGGGAGCGCGCCGAATTACCGACAATTGACTTTCAATAGCCTTTAATCAATTGCGACATCCTTAACTTGAAGTGTCTTCAATCATGACTATAAATGTACCGGCTTAAGTCACGTGCGTTTTTCTGGATGGCCTGACTAGTTTCGGACCCGTACGAAGTCCTTCCTCATGAGCTCCCGGCGTTTGCAGCGCGGTCGCGGCGGAGACTGTCTTCAATCAGCTGATCTATTTGAGGATCTTGTTTGTACTATTTACTGAACGGTAAGGTATATTCTCCGTAATTAGTAGCACGGTGTCTGGATTTCTGTCCGGTATACACCAATTAATCCGCTCCCTCTTTCATGGGCGTATAACATAACTGGTGATAAGTGGGAGTCCAATACCCGTCTGCCTACCCTTTGCGGTAATTACAGGCGTAATGTATACTCACGGGTCGCCTCATTTACCCTTAATTACTGGTTTTCAACAAATACTATAAACAGCAATAATAATAACGTCAGAAATGTATCAATCAACTCTCCCCTTTCTCCCTACCGCCACTTTTAAAGTCTGTAAAATGTACCATCGAGACTAAGAGTTTTACATAGGCAGGTCTAGAGCACAGCACGCGGTAATAAGATATAACCAAATCATAACATCAGTATAAATAGATTCAGTTTTTAATAGAACCTGTGAAATAAAATTGTAATAAGGCTACGAGCATATTTTGAGCTTCCACCTACACAGTACCTATAAGCATCCGAATCAGCAGAATAAATATCCAATGTTTGCCATATCAAATTGCTCCAAAAAGCGGTTTTGCTCTCGTCAAAGTTTTTATTGTTTTCGCAAAAACTGGTTAAACAATAAATGATTATTACGGTTTTTTTGCTTATTTCCGTTCGAACAATCAACGCCAGACAGCTAATGGTTTATAAATGTTCCATGATTACGTATCGGTTCGTTGGTTAAAGTACTTTATAAAATTGGCACTGGTTTGCCACTGATATCGTATGTATTTTACATTTTATTGGCTGTTACAGTAATTTTGTTATTTAGATAATGATATTGGATCATACTACAATACTACACTCGGGCTAGGTTTTGTGGAATAATTGTACTAAATTATTCCATGTTTTGCTGTATTAGTAAGATTTTGTGAAGTTGTTGACAGTTCTACTTTTGCACTAATGAATTTAGAATAAAACTATTTGTTACTATTGAAGATATATAATCTGCATCTTTTTTCAGATTGTTGTTATGATTAAAGTTTATAATAGACTGCCTTGTTGTGCGAGTGATTTTAAGGGCGACTGCTGATCGGGAGGTCCTGGATCCGATCCCCGTGTCGGTCACACTATTATTGGGATTTTCTATCTTGGCAATTGCCAGTACTAGCACGAAGTCTGGATTTATGCTCGGTGTATGGCAAAAGCTTCACCCCTATCTATGGTGGGACATATAAAATACCTGGTGAAACTTTCCTAAAAGCGCAAAAAAGATAAGTTGGCAACAGAACGATAAGCGTATTATAATATTTTTCATTCTACGAACTTATTCTTTAATACAGGGAAATATTTGTGAAGGGAAATTCAAAAATAGAAACCCATCGGCACAGAAATATTTTTATTTCATGTTTATGTAGATAATGATTACAATAATTTCATAGATGGATACATACAGTACCTACTGATGACAAGAGGTATATGGCTTAATTGTAACAGGGAAAAATGTAAAGCTTATTGTATATAATAATTTATTTAAAGCGATTGTAATGATATTATTTACATAGATAACGCATGAATTACAATTGAAATATAACAAGCATCGCATAATAATATCAATATATAAATTTGTTAAAAACCCTAATTAATAATTTATTTCTGTAATAAATGATAATATTTTAAATTAGACATCTACTATGGTGTTTACAATTATTCCGTTAGATATAAATCAAACCTTTGAAAAGATTTTCTATGTAATAATCAAATCAAATCTTTTATATATTGCATTATAAGTACCTAATAATATATATATATCAATTATTATAAAATAAATTATTATAAAATAAATATATATCAATTATTATAAAAATAATGGACTTTAGGGTAAGAACGTTCTAGAAAAGTCAAGTTGGGCATGTGTATATACGACATACATACATACTACGAGTATATCCATAGATTATATTGACCATATCTATAGATAATATAGACCATTGGGGAAATTTGGATGTTTAAAGTTGTTAATAATTTTAATAGTAGGTAGGTAATTAATTACATCATACTTTTAAAATTATGCAACAATAAGCATAGACAATCAAAAAACATGAATTTATTGATACATATTATTCTGTTTAAACTATTCGAATAGACTTCTTAGTGTTTCTGATATTAAACATTTATGTGCATTTATTGTGACAGTAGAAGATTATTAACGTCATATAATGTGAGTTCTATTAATATTGAACGATATTTAGCAAACAATAGCAAATAAATCAAATCTTTGATGAATACCTAGTTGATACTAGTTATATACTTCGTGTATATAACTTAGCACCACATGAATAAGAAAAATGAGCCTATTTCTACATAAAAATAAATTAAAAATAAACCTTAATGTTTTAGAGACATTGTATCTTATTATGAAATTATGTAATAATACTCTACTTTTCAGGTAGCAAAGAGAAAATATTTCTAGTCGGTAAAATCAGAGTTATTAAGAAGTAGGTAATTTGTTACAATTTTAATATCCGGAATCATCATAATTGTTGGGGAAATCATTTCTGAAACAGTTAACATTATCATAATTGTCATCCGAGAAGTCAAATGAGCGCTTTGGCGGGAAATTTTCTATGGGACTATTTAAATTAGGCATGTTTTTCGAATGTTTAGGCATGTAGACAAAATGTTTTGGCGCGAAAGCGTAAACTCTCAATGGCATGTATTCGATCTCCTTTGTTATACGTTTGGGTACAAACGGCAATGCTTGTGACTCATACGGCATAATTCTGTATGTTTGTTGGTTTGGTATTTTTACAATGGGTGGTATTGGTCTACCGTCCGAGGCCGGTCCACAGCAGTCCAGGGTCGTGGTGATTGGCTCCCGGGTATGCACCATACGCCTGCATGTCCGATCTGCGGTTGTAAGATCTACGTACAACGATAATTTATATAATATTACATATATGTAAGTAATATTTTCGGAACACTTTATATAAAAACACATTTAGAGTACGCTATAAAAACGTGAAAAGGCACTTTCTAGGTAAGCGAGCTACATCTATATCCTAGGCTACATTTCGCTTACCATCAGTGGAGATTGTAATGAAACGCGAGACTGTAGCTATTAAAAAGTAAATAAAATACAAGTTATTGACTGAAAGCGAAAACTGAACAAAGGGTTTTACATTCGCATCATCACAAACACATTGATCACCACCAGCGGATAGGGTATCATTTTGTAATGAGGTGGTTTAAAAACGGGCTAGGACAAAAATGTGCTTGGGCAGACCACTCGCTTAAGCTAACATGTTTATGCACAAATGGTGAGGCGTGCAAGTTTCATACTCACCTTACATGTTTTCCTTACTGTTACAGCAATGTCATGCGCTGTGCATTGCATGCATTACTGCCGTGCATGCATTACTGTTACAGCGAGTTAAGAGTCGACAGCGGGGTTTCGAACCCCTAGTAGAAAGTTTTTTTATCTTTTTATCTACCTTTTTTATTTTTAGACTTTTTTATCTTCTATCTTTTTTATTATAAAGATTTTTTCTTTTATCGTCTATGTTTTGAAATGCAATGTTTTTGCATAACACATACCTACAGACAAACATAAAGATTTTATACAATTACATGGTTCATTTAACTCTCTATTTTCCATGTGAATGTAAAAGAGAATGACTTACAATAATGAAATCCTGTTTACCTAAAAGCGTGGTAAAAACGTTACAGAGACCAAATACATGGTACAACAGTGTCTGTCCCATAATCGGCGATATGTTTTAAGAGCATCCTAATGACACAATGTGACATTATGAATTGTTGCTACTTCGCGGGCTGGTAGAGACTATGATGCCTTAGCTGATAGTAAATGTATACATATCAAAAAGACATATGCCTGTCTTAGGTTGCTTGTTTTAAGATTACTTTTATTAAACGATCCGTAAACTTTGGGAGTTGGGAAAAGACAATATCTTCCTAATGCATTCAGCACGTGAGTTGTAAGGTGGGTTATCCTCACCTTATGTTCCCGGTAGGTCTCAGGGGTCGGAGCGCGTGGAGACGTCGCGTACCGCTACCGCCGCTGCCACCTGCACAGGTACAGCATAGTTCTACATCTGAGCAAGTATTGTATCAAAATATGGTACTGGTATTCTATGTTCGTAATATTATAGAAGAATAAAAAGAAGAATATTATTATTAGTTCATCACATCACAGTTGGTGTAATTTATGCTTTGGTGTTTGTCTATAAACCAATGCACACACAATTGAGCAAGCATTTAATAATCGGCAGAAATAAAAGTGGCCGTGCTGTTTCCATACTCTGGACTGAAGGTTCTGGCACGAAAAGAAGTTTTTAAGATATTTTATTCCATTTTGGACTTGTTCCTGCTTGGAATCCTTCTTCATGAGTTCCAACAGGTGACGTTATTAGAATGGAGAAGAAACCTGCTTTGCTATTGATAAGTGCGTCTTGAAAACTAAACTTGTGTGATTCGAAAATAACAGAAACGGCGAGATGAGTCAATTCGGACGTAACTTCTCAGTCACTTTGCAAAATAATTTCTGGCAGTCGCCGGCTATTGTGCTACCTACTATCAACATTTTTGGGTTTGTACGTAAGTGTTTTCAATTAGAAATTGAATGAGGTCACCTATACATTTAATTTAGCCACTCGTATCCTTTCTGAGTCCCATAGCTGAATATGGTTCTCTATCCATACATTGGAACACGATTTTAAAACAGATTGGCAACAATACAAGATAATGGCCAGTGAGTATGACAGAAATTGGTCTCTTCTTGTCCTACGACAAAACTAATCGACTATTATTTAACGATGCTAATTGGTACTGGCCATTTAACATCTTTTATTTTTTTCGCCACTTCTGTTTGTAGTATTTATTATTACTAGGATTTGAGGTTACTTCTATAAACGTTCCGAAAAATTGACAATTGACAAATGGTGAAGGTTGGACCGGCATTGTTTAAGTTCCCAATTGTTACCGATTATCAACCTCATCAGGGCTACGAGCGTTGCATATTTTCAGTTATTCAATTATATTAATATTCAAATAGTTTAATGTAGTTTAAAGCATAATTTAAATGGCTCTGAAGGTTTTGTAAAAGCCAATATAAATATACATAAATCACATAATACTTAACACTACCATTCATCCAGTTACTAAAATACTGTTATAGAATTACTCATCAAACTTTGTTACAACTGAATCTACCATAAAATTGGCTCAGAAATTAAGTTCAAAAATATTGGAAAAGTTGCAATATGATATAACTTTTATATTAAGCTCTCTAGAGACAGATTGACATGCAACTAATTAAACTTTATCATTGAATGCACTATGTGGGTACGTACAAACTGGAAAGTTCTAGACAGTTCGATGAGGTGTTACCCTAGAAAAGTTGTCATTGGCACTAGGCTGAGTAACGAAGCTTGGAAATGGCTTAGTTTAATATACATACCTATATGTTCCAAGTTAGTCAACGGGGAAAGACCAGGTGGCTCAATTTATTTCGATTCAATAATTTAAATTATTTTTTAATTTGTCTTTATTTCTCTTTGCAACTTCATTTGCGCATAACTCCGATACAACCTTTCAACCATTATTTCATTTTTAATGATTCAAGTTAATTCTAACCAAAATGAAATTATATCAAAATCTCCACACACATATAATTATATTAGCACTCACGGAGTAATGTTCGTATCCAAGTACAGAAATATAAATTAAATATTTAGACAAGTTTGTTTGCTCTGACGAAAACATTAAAAGAAAGATTTTTTAATTTAATAGTGACATAGTTTTATTATATTATCAGGTTTTATTAACCTCTGACTTTCCTATCATTGTTGAGATTTTCACGTTCAATAGGTTCAATGACTGTTAGGGTAGTGTACAAATATCGTGTATGGATACATGATAATTCTTTGTTGTTGATAGCTAAGTTGATATTTTATTTATTCCCCTCTGTATATATGAATATGTCCCAAACAAACACATTATGATATATAAGTAATAAGGTATAAGATTGTATTACAGCATAATACCTTAAGGAATTTAGGCCAAAAGATACATTTGTAATACTATGTTATTTCATATTATTATACAAGACAAGAACAGAACACGATGAACTTCTCTAGGCGACGAATTTTTCACCGGAGGAGTTGCATGTTGATGATAATAAAGATGATAATTATAATAATGGTGAAACTAACGATGATGACGTTTACGTGTATATATCGCATATAGATGCTGACCGACTCGTTCGTCCAATGTATACTGAAATTGATCGCGGGCCGTGAGTACGATCCCCACCCAAAATAAATGTTTTTGTGATAAGCGCAAATAATTGTTTGATTTCTCGGTGTATGAACTCTATAAGTATAAATTTAAATATTATATTACTACAGGAAAAAAAATATTTTATAAAATGTTTTATGTTGTATTTTAGAATAATGTAGTCTAAGCCTAACTTTCATCTCAATCTTTGATGGCTACGCATCGTGAGTTCAAATGAGGACCCTGAGAAGTTGACCTTAGAGGACATTATAGTCGGAAGCGGAAAGCCACGTCCCGAAACAAACGCGCAACACTGAATGAATAACTAATTGCTATCCTCGTTTTAGTACGCAAATACCGTAGGTAATATCAATGTATTGGTTAAGTACTTTGTCGTAGGGAAATAGTTATATAGCATGCAGAATAAAGGCTATCTTCGTAATGTTATTAAGTAATTATAATCTTATTCTAGTACCGAGATCTTTAGCTCAGGAACAACATAACGACATCCTATCGTCAACATCAATAATCCGTTAAAAACTCGTCTCTTGAACACGGGTTACCCATGCGAATGAAAAGGGACTATTCCCTGTTACACTGGCCAAATGCCGGTTAGCAAGGCTTCCCAAGGCTTAAAAACGTCATGGAGAACTTTAAGGCGCGGAAATCACTTCATCATATTTAGTGTCACCGTTACATACTCTTCCTGCTTTAATATTTCAAGTTATTTATAAAAAAAAAAAAAACAATTCTTACCAGATGGTTGAGCGTGTACCACAGTTGGCGGGTCTTGAAACAGACTGGAACGTTCCTGTGGAGTTAACGAAGCCAGTGTCTCCAGGTTGTCGCGCAGGGAGTCAAAGAAGGATCCAACGTCGTTGAGAACACCTGTAGACATCGCTTTACTTTTTCATCACGTTAGGAAACATCTTGTAATCGTGTGCGAACAATATCAGCTGTCACAAACACAAATAATAATTGTTACGGAAAACAAAACAATACAAATTGTTTTGTTCTTACTTAATTAATACGTGTTAACTTTCTGACTTTAGTGAAATTCAATCTTTCTCATAATGCGCCCTTTTTTAAATATTTAAATATCGTTTAAAAATCGCGTATAAATATTTTCATGGCATTATAACGATATTAATGCATGACATCCGGTCAAGTTTTAGCGAAACTATTCGATATTTGAATGTTTCAAGTCCATCATACAAGACGAATTTAAAACGGTTCAAGTTACTATGATGGAGCATCAGTACAAAGCGAGGGTATGGATTAGTGTAATGAAACCTACAAGATGGTTTCCTAACACTATCACGTTAAGTTATTGAAACTATCACAAAAGTTATTGAGCATTAAATCTTGTGACTAGTTGCCACTAGCGGTTAAGGATGTTGCTAATTTATTATATTTTACATTCGTATAACAGTGTCTGTCTTACTTCTCAATAACATGAATTACTAATCTTTCGGAAAGTAATTGCAATTTAATAGTAGGTAATCATAATGTTAGCAAATCGATAAGTAAATTGATGAGTGAATAAATTAAACGAACGAATGAATGAATGTACGCGTGAATG
>DWEC01000598.1:0-16205 GCA_018245735.1 Microceris miodesmiata
ATATATTATAGTGTGCATGTCTAACTAAGAGGAAGTCCTCTTAGCCGTCCACTTCACTACTGAACGTCCAGTGTCTATTCATAGCTTTTTATTGTAGCGCTTTCAACTTTGTTCGGTTTTCTGCATTTTTCAGGACACTTAAGACAGAGTTCTGAGGAGGCGGTTATTTAATCAGGCTCTTTAGGTTGAGTGCGCGATCATAAAGTCTCTTTCTGTAAACCTCGTCGACTACCATCAACTTAAGTTCTGCTTAATTACCTATCGAAAATACTTTTTTGACAATAGTCCAAGTGGGAAAAAAATACATAGAACAAGTAAATATACGTACTTTATTATTATTAATTAACGATATTGGAAACTACTTTGTACAATTAGGTCGCCCTGCCTGGCCTCAATATGTACATTTTTTTGTCACTACCGTCTACTTAGTAATATTAATTGTGAAGGGCCTAAGCGCTTGACAAACGATCAGCGATGGAATCAAAGGCATGCAGTGTTTTTTCTTAAATCGGGCGGTACGGTATCCGGCCTGTCTGAGAGTATCTAATGTATTTATTCTTCAAATAACTGATGTGTTATGACATTGTAATCAATGTGCACATATAGTATGTACCTAATGACGTCCATGAAGGCATTTTTTATATTCTATTGCAGCTACCAAAAGCTTCCTACTCGTGCATGACCTAAAATTTCGCCCAGTATCAGCGACGACGTTAGCATAGTTTACTGTGTTATGACCAATTTAAATATATACATTTAATATTTAAGTATACGTATTAGGAATATGTATATTTATTATTATGTATATTGTAGCCCATCACTAAATGCTTCAGTTTTAGAAGTTAGTGTCCATGCAGGTTGCATAGATACTTACTTAATTTCACATAAATTATGCAATTACTTTATCTCAAATTGGCCTATGTTAGTTTCTCTCACTCGTTGCCGGGCTGTTTAAAATCGGGTTTAATAATAATGTGTAACCCCCTTTTAACATTAGGTACACATTTATAATTCCTTGTAAAACAACTGAGATGTGAGCACAGTACAGTCGCCCTGCTTAGAACATTGTGAATATGCAGAGATTTTAATGTTTATTATCTTTATATATTTCCATAGAGGGAATTTAAAAAATGGCGGTAATCATTATGAGAGCCGCCATGTTTAACAATGGAACAAAAAAGGGTTGTTTTTAATTGTGAAGATACGATGATCAAGATTACGTTTATTAATTAAATTATAACTCCCTTGTTTTCATAATACGAGTAGGTCGACGTTTTCGGTCTTCCCATTTATGTCAACCACTTAATAGACAGTAATTTTGTATCATAAATTTTTATAAACAAGTATCGAGAACGCATGTGATTCCGTATCTTATCTCACTGGCCACCGTGATTGACAGCCTTCAGCTACCTTACAAATATATAATATCTGATTTGAGATGTCGCCAAATTTTCCAACCGACCTATAAAATCAATGTAACGCTTTCAATAAATACAAAAAAGATTTTCCTTATCATTTTGCTAATGTCGAGCTGTTTTACAAGAATAATAATAATAATTGTATATCACGCAACATAGATCCGACATTGTTAGTACTCGCATTACTGCTTGTAACGAATGTGGGCAAAAACTTAATTGCATGTTTTTATTGTTGATTTTAATTTAAAAAAAAATCAGATTCGTTGAATTTTAATCATAAAATTATACTACTGGCCATAAAAATCGATGGTTGTGACAAAAAACCGTAAGTAAGTGACGAATTTTGGTTAGTCAGCGCAGTTGTTGACAGTTACAATTTAAAAAAAAAATTTATACCCGTTTACTATGTGTATGTACCATGTAATATAAAAATATATTGATCTTATTTGACTGCAAGGTCGACTGCCGATCGGGAGGTCCTGGGTTCAAATGTCGGGTCGGGGGTAATGTTGGATTTTTCTAATTTAGAATTTCTAGTAGTGATTCGGAGTCTGGATCTGTGTCCGGTGCAACAGGCTCATCACCTATTCCATGGGACGTAAACGTAACTGATGAAACGTGGGAGTGTACTACATTCCTCTGCCTAGTCCTTCGGGGATTACAAGCGTGATGCTACGTTACGTTTTTTTTTTATTTTGATCTTAAATTGAGTTTGATTTCTTAACAATAAGAAGCAGAAAGGAAAATCATTTATCACCAAGATTTCTATTGCAAAGGTCACGAGATCAGGTACAATAGTCGAAGTAAGTGTAGTTTAAGACAATCTAGCAATTTCTAGAATTAAAGCTAACGATAAAACAATGATTCTTAGATCGAATGACACAACAAAACCCAATCTTATGTTACAATATAACTTGATATATTTTATGAGTGAATGAAATTTATGGGAATACCTGAGTGAAAAATGAAAGTATTTCATTCGTTCAATCAGATTATTAACTTTTAGTGAGGAGCTCAATGCTTAAGATGAATGATTAGCACTGAAATAAGAGGGATGCATTAAAAATAAAAGATGGCCTTAACAATACTTAATACAGTTTTTTGGTTTTCTTATTAATTACACGTACATTAACGAAGCAGTACTAATCTAGAAAGTTATTAACGTGACAGCTTGATATTTGTTTTTTTTCTTACACTTTTTACATAATCCCTAAGAGTAATCACCTTCATCGAAAGTCCTATTTCATACGGCATTTCGTAAAATAGCCATAAACTGCTTGCCATGAAACTAACATTTAGAATTTAAAATACAGATCTCTGAAATTTGAACAAATACATCATTTTTTAATTCAGAATACCTACCTTGAAGCATCAGTTTTGAATACCTTGGTCAAAATATTTTGAAAAAGGTATCTTGAATGATATTTTGATCTGAGAAATTCTGTAGTCAATATGATTATTATTTAGACAATAAAGAGAATATCCGACAACAATAGCTCTGAACCTAATGGTCTCATTTTAGTTATTTTAAACATGAAATACTGCATTCTAATTTGAGAGATTTGATCTTACAATGTAAATTTTTTAGCAGCCATAAATCAATAACTATGAGTATTTCATTTACAATAGCCTAAAAATACGAAGCCTAATTACTAAAATCGCTGGCGGAACAGTAAAACTAACAGCAGAGGAAGAAACTTTGAACGATCGAAATAAGGAACTGTATAGAAAGCAGTCAGATGTATTGCGCGAACTGGATCCAATAGGTCGCGTTCAGAACGGAGAAGAGAAGAGGAAAGAAGACGCGAGAGAATCGATCCACGTTGATAGCACGCATTCGTGCTTTTGCTGCTTCAGCTGGTTCCTGCGAAATAGATAGAAATATTATAGACAAAAGTGGTTTCTAGGAAATTATGTCATTATACTACGTCGAATTCGAATGTAGAGTGAAAAATCCCCAATGGAAAATATCTACGTAATATTAATTTGTTTGTACATTATTGAGAAATTGTTTGTCCAAGGAGCAATTTGAAATGAATTTGCCTTTCACCATAAAATTTATAACAGTCTCAAAAGAAAAGTAATATTTTTTTACTTGTATCGCTTTGTGTGGACAACATGCTAAGATCAAATCGTATCAATAATAATTGACAATTAAGAAAGATTGGGGATTTTTATTGTTAAGGTCTCATATACCGAAAACCAGTGATATGCATACGTCTATTCCGATGTACATAATTTTTAAATTAATCAGACGTCTCAAAGCCTCAAAATCTATAGCTAACTCATATTTTTACATTTTCTAGCAGCGTTACACTCAATCATCTATACTGATTTCTAGAATAGTTTCTGGAAGCTGGTATTAACAGTAATTCTAACAACCTATATCCAGCAGACTATGTCATAATGGTAGCCTAAACTAGTATCGGACGAATGCGTCGTTGCAAGTACCTACTTCTTTATTGAAATCGAATATAATCTACAAGCAGCTTTTCTTTGAGTGTGTTGCTGAAAAGCATCTAAAATAGCGTTCCAATTTGATCTGATCCTATGACTTTTAATTAGCCTAGGCGTTGATGTTTGTAGTTAATCTATGACATTAGATAATTAGTCACTGCTACTCGTTCTAATGTAAGACCATCATTAAAGTAAGGTTGAGCTTGCCTTTGGTCACGTTCTATACAACCGATATGCACCATTGCTAGGCCACGGTCCCGTTCATCGAAACTGGGGACGACATGTGCCATACTCCACCTCGCAGCTCCAGTGCGGTTTAGTGGTAGATCGAACATTCGTAGGAAATTACAGGATTCCCAGTTGTGAACATGTTGTCTATAATCCTAGGCTCTGCTCTCGTCTTCGTCTATCATTCGGCTGCTATGTATAAGTAAGAACGATAAATAAATACACTTATCTTTAAATAATTTTTACCTTTACCTTGGGCTTGCCAACTCCGTCGTCCAGAATAATATTCACTAAGCAGTACTCCATCAAAGCCATGAACACGAATCTTGAAAGAAAATGTTATAATGTTTATACGCAGCGGGATTTTAGATGTTTCGAAAATGATTCCTATTGTTAGTTATTCAATCACTAAGTAACCAAAAATTATCTCGCGTATAGGATAATGGAGCGTAAGGGGTCCCAACGACCATCTCAGGAGCCCAAGATACCTTCACCTGCACGTGGTATAAGCTGTTATAACAGACGAAGCTCTGGCGACAGGCTCATTACGGTATAGCGCAGCCTAAATAGGCACGGCTAAATGCCCTGGCCGCCGACGGGCAGCAGCGTCGGCGGCGCGAAAAGTTGTGTCGATCTCCAACCCGCATGCCCAGCGTGGAGATTACGGACATAAGCCCCGTTGTGGAGGAGGCCTATGTCCAGCTGTCCAGCTGTAGGCTGATGATGATGATGACAGGATAATGGTCTCTTCGAAACAAGAAATACGACTTTATTAATTAATGACAAAAGTGGAATAAGCAGATACATACACAGTACAAACCGACATAAACGCATCAACGGCTTTCAAGTAGGAGACGGGTGGAAGCTGCGCCTGCGACTTGGCGTGCTGCGTGGACAGCGTGAGCAGCGACGTCACTCCTAACGTCACTCTGGCGGGAGCTGCGTCGGGCTTGATCCAGAATGATACCCACTGAAAGCAAACATATTGATGTGGAATAGGCAAGTTCCGAAGTGAAGGCCGCGGCTCGACAAACGTAGAGAATGACGCCCGCCCGCGCCGGCCCGGTGGGATGACGATCTGCGAAAGGCTACAGGCAGACGCTAGATGCGACAAGCCGAGGACAGGGCGCGATTGTGCTCATTTGGGGAGGCCTATGTCCAGCAGTGGACTGAAATAGCCTGATGATGACGATGATGAGAGCAAACAAGAGAAAGTCAATAAAAAAACCTACTGACGTGTCTATCGACATACTCATATTAACAATCTTTAAGCACATTTAATCTAGAATAATGCAATTTTTCATAGACTTGGGGAGGAAGTTTCCCAAAGGCAACAGGTCACGCTTTTCTGGAAGCAGAAGCATTTTGCTTTAAATGTAAACTTTTATGTATCATTTTTAAGTTTAGTTTTACTTGTGAATTGAAACTTATCTTCAATAAACTTATTATAAATTATTGTAAGACCATGTTATTGTAAGAATGACAATATTATTTGATAATTATCTTTCGAAAATAGAATTAAGGTTGATGGAGTAGGTAGCCAAACTATTCATTATGGAGCACTGAATTAAGGTAAACTAAATTAGGTTTCTCATTATATAAAAACGTTAGCTTAAAACTGGTATTTTTGTAGTTCGTATATAACACAGTAGCAGATGAAAAACTTAGAGTGCGGTCGCCTTTGTTCAATGAATATAACAAACAACGAATATGGAAATCAATGAATAAATCGTTAAACAATAGATCTAAAGTTTAGATCAAGCACATTTTAATAGAATTATTCTATGATCGAGGTGAAGAATGTCGGCTAATCCTTAGCAACTATAATAAAACTGAAAATGTGACTTACAGACATGATGACGATAAGACACGTGGGTATGTAGGTGTTGAACAGGTGGTAGCCGAGGCGACGCTTCAGCTTGAAGATAACCTCGAGGCACGTAAAGTTTCCTGGAAACAGTAATCCTTGATAAGAACATTTCTGATGTGACTAATAATCCGCCTGATTTTAATGGTGCTAATAAAAGCATGAACGTGGCCAGCGGACCAGTGATTGAACTTACGTATCAGATAAATAACGTTAACGACGCACATTTTATTATAACTTTCAATGATTTCAAAATTAAAACGTTGCAAAATTTTAACGTAAGAGAATATTTGCGTATCTGTGAATTTGGTAGCGGGAGCGGCCTTACCTTGAGCTGAATAACTGAGATTTGGCCCAAATTAGCTGATTATTCCTTAATGGTCTTCAAATATTTGAAAGGACTCGCACCAATAAACCATAGTTACGGTGCAAAGATCAATAATACTCAGTCTCAAAAAAAATATTTTTATTGTCTGACATTACACTACCTTCAAACAATTTGGTGTTATCTCTCATTCGCTATTGCCATTATCTTCATATGTATTGGAGATTAAGAGAGCAGACCAAGTAATATTCGCACCTGTGGAATAAACCTGGGTGCAGTCAGCGGTTCTATTCTGCACCAGCTCCAGCTGGGGCAGTTCGATATTCTCGTCGACCACCAGCGGCACGTCCGGATCCCATTGAAAAATAAGATCGTCTGTTGTATGGGACACTAAAAATAATAAAAATGTTTCGTATGGATTACAATAATAAAACACAATCGCATAGTTAAAAACAATTCATATAATATTTGAAGACCAACTCGTATCTCGTAGAATATGCTCCAGCCCTCCCTTTTTAGGGGAAGACACTCATGCACCACCTATTCACCGATCAGAACTTGCTGCTTTGCAGCTTATGAATTCGATGACGAAATTTATGGATATAAACAGGGACTGTGTTACACGGCATTCGCAAATTGTCTTATGTAGTAGGCATCTCAAGCACATGTATTGCGCCACTGATAAATGCGGATTTCTTCTCAGAAGCCGAGCAGTTGTGTGTTGGCAGAAGTCACACACCTCAAACACTCTTGTGGGCCAACTTCTAGTTCTGTGTCTGGTGTGTTTTCTGTCATAGACAAGGCCGGCGCTAATAAATCTTAAAAACAAATAATTTTGCAGTCGGAGAAACGGGCGAGGTTTTGAATGTCAGTCATTATTATTGTTAATTATTTTTACTCATTAAGCCCGCTGTTAAGTTTATATAACAATTTCTGCAGTAAGTTTTATTTTGTTAATTAATATGTCGGTAAAGTATGTAGGTATACTGTGTTGTTAGTGTAGGGCTTACATACAGCGCTCCATAAACTCAAACATTTACATTTGAAAACAAAATAGACCGAGCCAGATAAGGACAGAGATATTTGAGTCGATCGCTGAGTTAGGCAAAATAGTGCAGTTTTTAACAAGAAGTTTTCAGTTTGTAGCACGGAGTCTGGAATTCTGCTCAGTGTATGGCAAAAGGCTCACCCTCTATTCCATGGGATGTATATCATAATTGGTGACAAGTCTGTGTACTGCACTCTTCTGCTTATTCCGTTCCGGGCAATCCAGGCGTGACGCTATTTCAGAATCATAAAATAATTTATTTAACTATTACCGCCATGTAAACCAAGAACAAATGACCTAACCAACAACCAGAAAGTAATTTTAGTAGGTCGCGCACATTTTTAATTTTTAATAAAAATAATAGCCGATTTTAACTAAGCAGTTGATTCACTCTTAATGCCGAGTTTATTTTCGCATTGCAATTACGTTAATAAGCAGGCGGTTCCAGCCGACATTTTTCATGCCCCGCCGCTTTGGCCTCCCAAGTACCCGACTCTAATTGGAGAAAAAATTTTGTTCGAATCAAACTTGGATACAGCTTATAGTACTTTATTTGCCTACCTGTTAATTTTTTTGTACAGAATTAACAAACATGATTATGTTTATAGGTAGGTTACGTTTTATCCAGTGTTTAATGTGGTACATTAAACGGATGAATCAGAAATTATTGGTTCGATACCAACACAGGACAATTATTTGTATTGTAAGCAGAAGTATTTGTTTTATAAGTTATGTACAAGTATTCATTTACAAATGTTTAGGTCTTACCAGCTTGCACAGCACAAACTATTGAATTTATATCAAATGCCCGTGTGAAGGTGACCTAGTTATTAGTACTATTATTATTAGTACTACATTTTTTCAATCCAATCTTATAAAGGACAGTAAAATTCTAGTACGATCAATTAAATTATAATTTTGTACATTTGCTAAGGATTCCTGTCAACTCATATTGCCTTCCGTTGTCATAGAAATATACGAGTAAATGACCCTATTACTGCATCTTTCCGGGGATAGTTGTTAATTCTGGAGTCGTCATAATACTGTAGTCGAAGCATAAGCTAGAAATATTAACAAATCATAATTACGTTCATGTTACATGGGTTACCATTTTTTTAAATATCTTTTAGCGTGTCTCCGATACAGATATACACAGACAGCGAACACACTTCAAGAGATAAATAAATTCGTTATTTAAAACTGTCTTGCCCGAAACTGAACCTCGAAGTTGCCGCTAATTAGATGAATATGGTGATTATTTTCAATGGGGGTAAATATTTTTCTAATGATCGATAAAGTACCTACATATAGGATTACGTTTAATTAAATGTCTATCATTGAAACACCCTTGTAGGCTATTGTGCTTCAAGAATTATAACCTCAAGTCATAGTATGCATTACACAATAGAGAACAATTATGATTATTCGTAGCAGTAGACATAGGAATAGTATGACATCTTCTTTTTCTTCTCAATCGTGTTCTGGGTAAGGCTGAGGGTCGTGACCACCAAGGGTCGTTTTGCATGTAAGGTCGTTTTCCATGTAAGAGGTCTCCAGGCCTTCTTACATTGGGTTTTGTGAATGACCTCTTGCGTCCCACAGCCGATGCCTATCAAGATGGGATCCAACCATCGAATCGATGCTCTACCCCTAGGTATTTTTCCCTGCACGTGGTTCACCAGTATGAGCTTTTCTAGATTGCACTCGGCTTGCCATGTGTCCAAAGAAAACGAGCGATCTTCGAAGGCAAATTATTGAAAGGGGACTCTTTACTTTGAGCTCGTTTAGGATAGGCGCATTAGTGCGATTAGTTTGAGAACGCACAAAAATAACGATATTATTTCATAATAATGTTCGATCATATTAATAGTATGAAGTGACATTGACTAATTTGGCGCACAGAGCAGCTATAATGCAGAGACGACAGCTCTACAATTTTACCCTCGACACGGTTTCTGTAGTGGCGCTGAATGTCAAACGTTAGTTATCGGCTCCACGAGAGACGTGACCGCTCTGCGCTCTTCACTTTGTACAATCTACGTTTCTATTCAACTGTGGCTTTCACAAAGGCATAGAATATTGCGATTTAAATAACAACGTGCTGCCGTACTTAGTATTCGTTTCGTATTTTAATACTCGCTTGCTGGTATGTTGATGTAACTTAAAATACAAAAAGTTACCTGCAGATATTTTATTTTAGTTTTGGACAATTTACAAAATGATCAACATGCCTAATATTAGGTACAGTACCAATACCTAAAGAACAACTATTTTGTCAAAAATCGAGTCTAACTTTGTTCTTAGGACATAAATCAAATTGAATTTAAGTTTTGTTTCATTATAAAGTCTATAAGAAATTCTGTTATAACATTTTAAGATAAAGGACCTGGTGTGGTGATACAGGAGTAGGTATAAGGAATTACAAGCTAGATTTAGGGGCTCAAGCCAACCTCATCTGCCAATAGTTCATCCTGCTATATAACAGAAGAGGTCCTGCAACTAGTTGATAGCAGTATAAAGCAATTTACCTAGTACCGTACCGTACCGTCCACACTCCTGCCCGCCCGTGGCGGGCAGGAGTGTGGACGGCACGAGAAGCTGTAATCTGTCAGCTCCAACCTAAATGCTTAACGCGTATAAGCAAAATGTCTCTTTAGGAAGGCCATTCCCTAGCAGTGGACTGAAACAGGCTGACCAAGAGATGACATGCGTGATGATCATAAGGAAAAGATGGTCGTGAAAAACTTCACATTTTTTTAATTTTTTTCTTCTTATCATTCTCTAAGACAGGTGTAGTATGTCAAACAGCAATAAAACAGTTTACTAATTTATGGTCTTAACTCTTCTCAAACTATAAGGAATTTCAGCTCTGACAGTAAAGAATAAATGGCTCGATGATGACAAGCAATACAAATGTCGACAGATGCAAGTTCCGAAGGAGACCAAGGTTCACCTATATTCATCAAATAATTCAGATATGATCTGCGAAAGGCTGCAGGCAGAAACTGAATGCGACAAGCCGAGGACAGCGCGCGTTGGGCTCATTAGGAGTGGATTATATCCAACAGTGGACTGAGATGAGCTGATGTTGTGTTGTGATGGTAGAGTCAGAAGTCTCCGACACCGGCGTGCGTGTACGAGTATAAAGAGATCGACGGATATAGGAAACCAGTAGGGTTTATAGGGATAGAGATATTTAAAACGCGGTGCTCTCAACCTACACCGTCCGAGGCATAGTATGAATATATGTATAATAAATGGCGACACATTGCTCTTAGATTTACAAATGTCGAATCGAATGTCTTGCACGCTCTTCAACTTGAAAGCTTATATGTGTAGTTTTTAACTTTCCAAGATGGATAGAGGATGGGTAGCTAAGGCCTAATGTAATAGACATTAGCTCTTCTCAAAAGGTTTTGGTGTTTTTATTATGATAAGCAAATACCACTTCTTATGGGAAATGGTTATAGCACTTGTATTGGCGGCTTTATTAAAATTTGAACAGGACTAAAAAGGATGCTGTATTATAAACAAGGCGGACTGGTGACTCTTGAGAGGGAGTTCGATTCTCAGCCAGGACAAAGATTTTTATGATAAGAATAAGTATTTAATTTGTGTTTTAGTCTTAAATTTTCTACCTAGGAATGTTTATAATGTAAATTTATATAGTTTATCAACTTTTAGTTATTGAAGTATAGGTTCCGCTTGCTTTGGGACCGGATAACCGTGATTGGAAATTGTCCACAATCAATGAACAAAATGTGTATAAAAAATCTAAAATGTCAAAACATTAAGGTTCTTTTCAACCGTAAATGCTAGTAAACTTTACAATAGCACCGCTCATTTTATATGTACATCTACACATATAGCTGCGGTATGATACTATGAGAAACGTCATCGGTTTTCTAACTAACGAACTTTTCATTCATTTAGCTGACAAAAAAAGACGTAAAAAGCTCTCCCTGGCTTCGTGAGTTGCAGAAACAAGTCATGTCATCAAATCTTTTATGATTTGCGTCATTACCGGCGCGGTAATTGGATGAGAAATGTATCACGCCGGATGGTGTCATGATTTTTGTTCGCTTGTTTTCTATTTTATGTTTTTAATGAGGTTTCCCTTTGCTGTGTCGCCGTGCTTAACTATGAGTTTGGTTAAGCATCCAAAGTACGTTTGACACAATAATTTTTGGATGAATATAGTAATCGGAATACTGATTTTATTTTAAGGTCAAACGGTACATACTCAGTATAACATTTATCGGCGTTTTTAAGATTCATCGTCCGATCTTACAACGGTGAAGAGAAACGTTGTAAGAGACCCTATTCTGCTTCATGTAGCTCATATCTATGAACTTTGATGTCTGCTATCCCGCACTTAAAAAATCTCTTTCTGAGACAACAACCAATGTGCAATAGTGGAGCAATAAAGACGCAGATTATCTTTTGCCTATTTTCTGAACTGGTAGAGTATCTCGTTAATTTATACGCAAGACGATTTTTATGTTCCATACTCAAGGTGGGATCGATTTGGTTGATTAATTTCACATGAAAGAAAACGTGAAAAATTCTAAGCTACACCTGTAGGTATGCTAAAAAGAACATTGTAAGTAAATGTGCATATATATATTATGTACATACCAACACTATTAACATTACAAACGCAAAGCGCTGAACAACCAAAACAAACGACAGTGTGCCCCCTCCCTATTTATGGATCGTCCAGGCTTCTCAGACCGCCACAACATGAAGGCTCCAATCGCGAGGCCCTTGAACGATGTCGCGGTGTAAAGGAGCTGACTTCACAGGCACGGAGACGTGGAGAGTCTTGGCCTATATTTTACGTGGCTCTCGAGAAATCAATTTTCTGTATCGTCCCACAAACTCTACCTCCACATCGAGTGGCTCAGATGTTTCCCGATCGAGTGCTATTGTTCCACGGTAATTTCAGGGCCCGCATCGCCAAATGGCGAGGGACCGGCTCGCACTTTGATAACGGTTTCTGCTAACAGTTTACTTTTAAAGAGGAAAATTGGTAAACAATATATGTATATTGCATATAAAATACATGTTCAGTATGTATTATATACAAAGGGTAATAATAGGGTGCACGAAGCCGATGTTACGACAGTCCGCTAATTTATCTTTAAATATGACTTTAAACGCATAATTAAGAAATTGTTGATAAAAATTTCGAATTAAAAAATACGCTAGAAAGTAAATATTAAAGGTAAAAATATTTTCATTTGACACCTACTGAAAATATTTGTATCTACCCACATGTGTGCAAATGAATTATCTATATTGTTTCATTAAAATAACTAAATATCTTTGGTTTCTTGACAATACAATGTTTTTAAAGTGTACTTTTAAACGTACGTTACCACTTGTTAAATGCCCATTTAATTATTATATTTAAGGATATGTTTAAGCATATGGTATAAGACGAGGAGCTACAATTTAGACTTCCTGGGGAGCAACACGTTAATGCTTAATCTCATGTAGAGCTTTCTTTCCAATTATTAATCATTTCATCTTCGCGCTGTTGGACAGTGTCTCCTTTCCAAACTAGAAGGTTAGTTTATGACGCTAGCGAAATACATTTGGCACACTTCAGCAATCAAAAAATTATTATGGAGAATTCTAAGATGAGTAATTTCTTCGTCGTATTCTCTTTTAACATTATAGGCATATTAACTTATAAATCGATTGTAGATTTACTAAAGGTAAAGTGCATCCCCGGATTTAAGATCCAGTCTTTCAGAGCGACATTCTGAATTTTAAACTACCAAGGGGACGTCCATCAATTACGTGAGGCGTTTACGGGTGGAGCAGATGAAGTCGAATCTCATCTAATTTTACTTTGCGGCGAGGAGGGTTTAGGCAAATATCACGTATTTTTTTCCACAGAAAAACAGAGTAAACTTGCAAGAAAATAGTATTTGATCTAATGTAACTATAATATTTTATTGTGTACTTTTCACTGTAAGTTTAGTCTACTTACTCAAGCGATTATTTTTGTAGAATAAATCCGATACATTTACTAGATACATTTGAAAAATCTCGTGAGATTGAAGAGTGGGGGAAGGGGGTTGAGCAAAATCTCTGGAAATCTCACCAGGGGCGGTGGGGAGGGGTTAAAAAACTCTAAATTCACCTTCACGTAAATAAATCACGTCAACGAACAATTTTAATATTATTGGTTATTTGATCATTTGGAAAGGTCGAACCTAGTACATATAGCTAGAATATTGGAACAATGGTATACCTGTGGTCATGCGGTTAAAATTTGGTTATGATTTGACTTAGAACATTTTAAATTTAGTCACACTAAATATATTCCGTAGGCAAAGCTCTTCAGGCCCGATTATAATTAGACGCTGAAGTGGTCTGTCGGTTCGATGTAGCGCGGCTCAAGGGCCCTCTGCCGGCTCTGAATGAATAACGAGTCGTGAGGGTGCTTCGGAGACGTTTTTATCATTGGCGGGCGACACGCGTGACCGCGTTCTATAGAGCCGGGTGGACAGAAGGTAGCAGTCCCAACACACTTCATCGCTGCCAGGGAACTGGAGGAACCGCAAGGTCATGTCAAATATTGATGGTTAAATAACAAAATATGTCTTCCTCAATAGTATTTTTGTAAAGATGAGAAAGGGCGAGAACGACTAATGAAGTGCTAACAAAGCAATTATACAATGCGGGTGTTGATGGATATCACATGGTTTGTTAGACATACTAGTACGTACGTCTGGAATCTATTTCCTAATTCTACTGGCCTTTATATATAGGTCCGAAATAAAAATATATTGTACGTCCCTTCTTAGACTAGTGCTGAGATACATAAATCATTTTTATGAGTTTCTAAAATACGAAATCATGCGAGTGAAACCATATACAGTTAACATAATATAAAAAAAGAATATACATATATATCAGCATGTCAGTACTTACAGAGAACAAAGAGATAGAAATATATCACGAACGGACAAACTCCACCTGTGTTGATGGTGAGTGCGGCGGGTTAGGAAGTACGCTCCAAAATGCACAACATTAGCTTTGCCTTTGTGCACGAGAGCCATTTTGTTCCTCTACCCTCATTAACTGCCAACCGAATTGCATGACTCTACATTTAGACCTACTTACGAGAAATGTAAGAATTTTTTCGAGTTGTAGGTACACTTGTGTCTATGGCTGAGTTGTTGCTCTCGTTTTTTCAAATTAAGAATAATAAAGTTCTGACGTCTGATCCCAGGCATTCGGAAATTGTATTGTCATAAATATGCAGACTGGTTAAATAAATTCTATAGGCTAATATATGTACATTTATTCGTTCAACGTGAAGATCTATATGGTAAAAGAGGTTCAAGGTTATACTGATTAATGAATCTTTCAGCAAGTGTGGTATTAAAATATACTTTATTTTCTAATTGTGACCTTTCAAATCAATGTTCTGAAGGAACTTAATAATTTTTATATTAGCATTCCATAAGGATAGGACTATGTACTATGTACTATTACGGACTATGTACTTATAGGACTTATAGGACTATGTACTATTACGAGCTATTACGAGCTGTATTTATTATAGGAGAACGGAGTACCCTAACACAGACATTTATTGTTTCAAGATGTAACTCAAATCACTGTATTAAAATTTGTATTATTTCGTAAACGAAAAATACTTCTGAATGAAAACGTTCATCACAACAAATTTCATTATAGTTACTTACAGCTTTCCATTTGCAGCTTGCATTCCTGGGTATCGTGAGGGTAAATAATGAAGTTCATTGCACACGACAGTTTCAGGGTCAGCTTCACCATGTACAATATTGTCTTGTCCTTGTACAGCCACACGTAGTGGTTGGGGATCGTCATTGTCTGGAACGTGACGGACTTGGCATTCTTAAAGAACGAATCTGGCCGCCACATGTGTTTCAGCCAATCAACTTCCAGCAATCTGGCGGAGAGAGTTAATATTTATTTTAATCTTTAAAAAACATCCGCTATCTGTACCGGATCAGAGTGGTGAAGTATTTCCTAGAGTCCTAGACTTTCCGAAGTAGGTACTTGTTTAAAAATGAGACTCATAAACAGTTGCAGCCCAATCACTGAAAACTATAAGGCTCGTTGCTTTTGCTGCTTTGCATGTTACAGAGAAGATTATTGATAATGTTATAGAAATAGCTGCATACTGTAGTAGCATACTGGTTGTCCGATGCTAGTTGCGCTCTGAGCAGCATGTGCTCGCATCTGCAGAATAAGATCTCGCAGACCAACCACTAAACAAAAGATAATAATTCAGCCACTGTTGATTATTGGCAAAGATACGACTGGGAGCAGTTGTAATGTTTTTGCAAACAAAACCTGCCATTGGACTGAAAATTTTATTTTATTTATGTCATTTCAAAAAGTTCAATACTATGTTCTATTATATTTAGAAATTAGAGAGGAAATCATACATATTAAATAACAGTTGCATTATGTAACATTATCATTTCGTTTTGCTCACCTGTACTCCGAGGTCATATTCTCTGGCAATCTCAGTCGAAAGTCCTTCCAAGTTTGCGCAAAGAAAATATCGGCTGCGTACGTCTGTGAAATATATATATGTATGTTATAATTACATCTGCACTGTCAGTAGAATTTAAAGGTACGCACATTTAGATCTTCCTTGATAGGCAACATTTATATTTTGTGTCAGTTGATTGCAACGGTTTTCTAATAGTAGTGTTATCCAAATAATAAAATGCTAATATTGTTGAAGTAACGAAATAAAAGTTTTATTTAAGTCATGAAACATTTTCAGTTTGAACAGCTATTACAATGCCGTACTTGTGGGTTTCCACGTAAGACCAATAATATAAA
>DWEC01000599.1:0-16204 GCA_018245735.1 Microceris miodesmiata
GCTCAACGTGGCGTTATGCGCAAAAACCTTTCATGGGAGGCTTATGTCCAGCAGTGGAATCAGAAAGGCTGTTAATGATTGATTTTATAGTCACGCCAGGTCCTATTACAGGGCAGGTTGAAGGAAGTGAGTGCCAAATATCTCTGTTCATACAGATCTGAGGAGCGTCGGTGACATTTTACATTAGATCTATAAAAATGGTATTCGTAAAGTGAACGTCCGTTGAAGAATCAATTCAAATAATTGACAGATTGACATTTAAGTATTACAAAATGTTACAAAAGAAAACCTGATTAAAACTCCATTTATCGTTCAGGCAACTGTCGTGATACTGCGAGATAATTTTGATAAATAGACTTACTCGTTTTTACTTTTAGGATACTCTTTATATTAATAACACAATTCTCCAAAGTCAACCTGCGCAAAGCAATCTATTGATGCTAATCAGCAGATTTCTCATGTGTTCGGGTTTGAGGTTGGTATAGGCCTCATATACGCGAGGATGATAAAATAAAACACAACGGTATCATGCATCTGAAATAAATAAATTTCCTTTCATTTATTCATTGAACTATTTTAAGCCTAAATTAAATTAATTTAAGCCTAAGCGATCTCTTGTTATTCATATAATATAAAAAAAACCTTTTAAAAGTATAAATTTTAATGCGCTCCAATTTCTGTAAAACACAAATTAGAGAAATGTAATATTTAAATTATATATTTAAAGTAAAGAGGGTCATCAACATAATACCTCTGTAATCGTACATTCATTTTTATTCCTAAGTCTTCAGGTTTTGCTTAATTAATAATAATACATTAAGAAGATAAGTATCTAGTATTACAGAACCAAGATCATCATTTCCTTTACTCGTTTAAACTGAAGCAATAACTATGAAAAGCTAATCTGTTTGATCAAATACATTATCATGACTGAACGGCGCTAATTATCACACCTCGCATGATGTGAAATATCGCACTGTCTTCCAAAAAGTTCACTGGTCACTTGACGTAATAAAGCCTCCCTCTCGTTCCGTAAGTGACGTACAAAAGACCCTTAAAACCCTTTGAATTGCCGCTCCAACACATTTCGCAGGGTCACAGCCACGAAGCTCATCGGGGCCTGAAATTCGAGTACGCCGTACTTTCCACAAAATTAATTAACACATCTAGAAAATTGAACAGCACCGGTATTTAAGTTGAAATTGCATTACTCGACAACCCTTCAAGTGCACGTTAGCTACGCGGTAAGCACGTAAACAAATTATGCAACGCCTTTGCCTCTGACCTTTAAATTTATAGGCGCTACGTCATACAACATCCATTGTGGTCAGGCTAACGGTAAATCACTCGGACATTCTTTATGGCGAAGCGCAGCCAACGTTGCCATTCTCACATGACAATATGGCGTGACAATTCAAAAATGGCATGTCATAAGTTTGGCAGTTAGCAACGCGCTCGTCACCGTGGCTGGCGTGTGCTGAGTGAATGGACGCAGCCGTGTCGTCATGAGGAGGAGTAGCAGACGGCGTCGCGTTCAGAAACACAGCACTAATTTTACCATCTGGCTCGCACGCACCACTAAGTTTAGCCGCCCCAAGATAGCCCCGGTCCGCGACCCATCCCGCATAAACTTTTCACAATTAGACTATTATTTTTGGTAGCAAAGTCAGTCGGTCGATTATTAATAGAGGCTTTTCCGAGTTTATATTCGTTACGTGTGTGTTGTGGTGTTAACTTTTAGTGAATTTATACATAGACGCTTATAAATAGGATGTGCTGTAGTTGCGTCTGACGGACGGGGGAATACCTTCCTGAAATATCGTACTACGGCCGGTGGTTTGCGTGTTTTCGGACGTATCGGTAAACGATTATTTATACATCGATTGGAAGGATTTGAGCGTGGAGCGCGCTCGATGTGCCGCTACGTCGTCGACGGCTCGCGGCCGCGTCGTAGCGCGATCGATACTCGCCTGCACAATCCCTTTTGGAATACTCGCAAAACGTCTCATTATTAACATTCGACAGCACTGTCCCTTGTTTTATTCTTCTACCCGTAAATGAATTTTGCATTTAACATTAAATTAAACCATTAGAAATTGCTTATAACGATGGCAAATCTTGCTACGGCTGATATGTAGCCAAAAAAAGCTGTATTATTTTAAGTATCTAAATTTTTAGGACGTTAAAATAAAAATTCCCTTAATAAATAGTTGCTAAACAAGTATGCGGGTCACGCAAATTCGTAAACTACATTAAATATTTAAAAATTAATAATTCAAGGGTAAAGTCAAAAATTCTTGGCAACGTCAATCATGTCGACGATTTATATGAATACGTTTGTACGCAACAAACAACTGAGAGTATTTCTCTACCTAGAGTATAATCGAAATATACAACTCTACATTATTCAATTAGACCAAAAAATACCCAAATAATACACGACACGCAGTAAATTTAATGTATTTTAAGTTTGTTATCGCGCCAGCAACTTCGTTGGCAAAAAACTGGGAATCAAAGAACAAAAAAACAATCAGCGATATTACTCCAACCAGTTCGCGGAAATATGAAACAATGGCGAAATGGCATCTAACTTTTAGTTTGGAAACAATTTTAATGAACGCCGAGAGAGAGGTCATTTAAATTTCATCGCGCTATGAGCAGCGGCAGTTGGGCACTGTCAAAAACCATTATAACAACATGGAATTGCATTCAGTGACTCCAACCAGCATAAGGCACTAGTCTCCTTTACACAGCGATACTGCTCCTACAAAAAATGTTAACATTAATTATCAAACGTAACTTCACGTCTGTAATCCCTGAACAGGTAGGTAGAGGAATTCAGATCAGTCCCACGTTTCACCGGTTACGCTTAAGTCCCACTATGGAACAGGTGATGTGCCTATGGCCATGCATCGGGCACATATCCAGACTCGCTAACCGCGAACTCGCGAACCGCTACTAGAAAATCTAAATTAGAAAATATTGTAGTGTTCGACCCGGGAATCGAATCCAGGACCTCCCGATCGGCAGTCGCATTTGCAACCAACACGACTAACGAGGCGTACTTGTCCAATATCTTGTCATTTTATTGCAGGTACTACAAAAATTTCAATGAAACTTAAATTTGAAATTACACATTACAATTATATGAATAATATGACAGGAAAGTCAATATTATTATATCATTATACCATGTCCACGAGAACAAGGACTTGAGACGAGAGATCTGCTGCAATTATCATAATTTTTTGTATGGAATATTCAATTCAAAATAAGAAATGTTCATAGCTGATTTCTCGCCTACAATGAAGTTATTGCCCTATAAAGGGGGTTGCACACCCGCCCGCCCCCGAACAGGCAGACGGTTCCGCGGTATTCTCGTCTGGCCCGATGTGTCAATTTGAATTAGTGCATGCAATGGAGCCGAATAGTTAATACTTTGCTGAAACTGTAGGTCGTGAATTCCGACTTAATAAAGGAATATTAAAACGCATTTTGTGTTACGATAGCAATGAAGGATAATGTGCATAAACATCTTATTAATTATACATGTAACTTGTCGTCTATCTGTATTTTAATGGCTGTAAATATGTGTAGAGTATTAAATATTGCACCAAAGTCCTGTTTATCAATGATTGGTTGAATTAGAATATTACTATGTGAAAGTCAATAGATGTTTCCTTAGGTTCGTTCCATATTGTCCCCAAAACTTATACAATTTTATGTTATATACTAGTTTGTCATTCTATAAATGATTCATCATCAATGAAATGATATAAGCATCAGTTTCAAAATCATTATGGTATTAAATTCAATATATGCATATCCAATTTTTAAAATGGCCCAAAATATCCCCTGATATTTCATCTCTTTTATGAAGTCCATTAAAAATCCAGATTCTTGAGCATAGATTATAGTTATGACAATAATTTATGTATTTTACACATGCTTTTCACTCTCGACCTCAATATGAGGAGATAAACGACAAAAAAAGATATTCCCGTAACGGTGTTTCGAAAAAAAAATGCAGACAAATTGTGACAGGAAGCGGGCGCAGCCGGGGGGCACAAAAAAACGTTCCGGTCGTTGACCCAGCAGCCGCGGGTATGCAACCGCCCTTATACATCCGCTCAATCCTTACACATTCTCGAAGTATTGTATAATACACATAGGAAATCATCATATACAAATAACTACGAAAACATTCATTGGAAAACAGTAGTGAGGCTTACAATATTAATACTTGCTCTCTACCTACCCCATAATCGATGTCGTGTGTGTCTCGATTTTTTCAATATGTTTAATCGATTGATTATATTCTTGATAATATTATTTGCCATTTTATTTTAAAAGCTTTTTACTTTGCATTTGTTTAAATACCATTTTGTATATAACAGTATCCAGCATATAATAATATGTAGGTACTCGTAAAACCCCTTACAGAATGATTCCTTAACTTAACTGCAGGCATTTTAGTTTTTAAATAACATGATTATTTGTAACAATTACCAAACAGGTTTATATAATTCAAAATATACAAAATAAAACCTACACTATATTAGCACTTTCTACAATATTTATTAGATAATTATAAAAACTTTTCTGAGAAGCATCATAAAACTCTAAAGGCCATGAAAAATATATTATTTAATAATAAATGAAACAAATCTTGGCGACAGAAATGAATACACGTGAAATCAATTTCCACGCTGATTCAATAATTCATAGTTCCCCTGCGTTGCGCCCGCGCAGGGTAGGGGGATTAATGGATTCATTTACAAATGGGGAAGTTTTTCAGACACTTCCTAGAATTGTATGGGAGGAACTGAAAGATAAATCATCTTTATATACACTTAAAATCAATAGATGCAGTAGTTCATAGTATTGTATTTTTTTTTCAACCCATTACAATTCCACTGTTAGAATACGGGTCTCCTCTCATATTAAGAGGGTTAAGGCCAGTATTGTATAGGTTATTGATAACATTAGTATTGTAAAGTTAAATTAAATGGCGACTTATGATGTCGATGTATAGTATGTTCCATATATTTTTATAACAGTACATATACACCTGACAGATTTACGTAGTTCGGTCTGTTAGTGAAGTATAATATTTAATATTATTATTTATTATTTATACTCTTTAACGAACATGAGAACATTAAAATTTTTGGATACGTCGGACAATGTACTGTGTAGTGGATCATTTAGCGGAGGAATACTTTCAAAACTGCAGTTGCTACTTAATCAATTAGACGCGGAACAGAAGGAAAGGGAGCTGCAAGCATCATCATAAGGACTAGTTATCATAATAATTTCAATCACAAAAAGTCAAGAGATAAATTTTGTTTAAACTAAATACAAGTTAAAAAATTAAAAATAAAAAGAAATAAATATTTAAATACAATTAAAAATGTATATGTATATATATAAATATATGTTTATGAAGATGGAAGAAAAAAATAAAAAAAAAATAAAAAAATAAATAGAAGAGAAAAATATGTAATATATGCGTAAATAAAAATAAAAACATCACGTCTACCCGCCAGCTGTCTGAAGAGAATATACATATAATACGAAAGTTACAAATATGGATTTGACAGAATAATACATTAACACGTTAGTTATGGTGTTTAAAATTATTTAACTGGCAATTAGATAATGTGGCTGTATGATTAAATGATGTTTACCTAGTGGACACTTAACATTAGACAATTACAATGAACATTGACATTGACATGCTTCAAACACAAATACAGTAATACAAAATGGCTAACGCCTCTTAAGTAAACAACACAACACAAGTATAAGCTAATATAAGAGTAGTAATAGACAACGTCTATTTATCATAAAGTAAGCAAGATAAGTTACAAAGTAATGTAAATAGTACAGGTGCTCAGTACTAAAACTGTAAGCTATATGTGCTGTGATATGTGCAATAATTATAAACAAACGTAAGCAAAACTGCAAAATTACTCTTGTGTTCACAAAAACGAAGATCTGAACACTAATAGACGAGAATACATTACTTCTTAAGGCGCTTGGTACGGGAAGTAATTTTGTCTCCAGTTATCTTACTGGAAATGGCACAGGAACGAGCAGGGGACATCCAAGCAGGCGTCGCGGAGATTGCATCTAAGTTCGCCCGACACTCCACTTGATGGTGGGAGCCATCCGGTGCCAGGATGTGGATCATTCCATCTCTTGTCCAGCAGTTAGTGATGCCAATATGCAGCCTGGCCTCCAGAAATACTCCGTGGCGGCTTTGTGTCAGAAATTCCGAAAGTGTTACACCGGATCCTTTCAGTTTGGTTTTAGAAAACCAAACCTTATTTCGCCATGATGTTTCCGTAAACTTCAAAACAACTGGTCGAGGTTTTTTATCAGATGGGCGACCAAGGCGGTGGGAGCGACTAATGCAATCACTAGAAAAACCAGCAATCTTCATCTTGTCGCTGATAATAGAAACCGCAGTGCCAGTGGTGTCTTCAGTTTTATCCTCGGCTACACCATGAATCAAGAGCATCTCCCGTCGACGCCTGGTTTCAGTTTTATCGAGCTCCTGTCCCAAAAACTGCACCTGCCTCTGGACGGTGTCCAGAGCCGCTAGGATATACTTTTTAAATGTGGAAAAGTCTGCTGCCAAGGACGACGTGGAAGGCGGGGTGGTGTTCGGTTTCTGAAGTTCCTTTTGAAACTCATTCATTTTGGTGTTGAAATGCTCACTCATAGCAGCGATTGACAGTTCAAGCGAGTCCATGATTTGAAACAAATAATCTACAGCTAATCAGAAATATATGTTGAATATAATTACAGGAAACTTGCTGGTAGGTAAACACGAGTTACATATAATAACTTTCCATCTAAATACGTGTTAATAATATTTTAAATAATAAATTAAAAACTGCGATGTGAAACAGCTGTTTAACTTGTTGCCTACCCACACAATATTTGCATACATTATTCAAAGTGTCTAATCAACTGGACAACATCGAGGCAAATATTGATAATTACAAGAAAATGCAAATGGAAATTTCTAGATGTTATAAAATAAATCGCTGTCCGTAGTACAGAAAGGCCAGTAATTATCTTCCATTCTCTTTGTGAACGTATAATTACATATCGCTTTTATTAGTGCTTGAAACGTTTGTATAATGATGTTTTGCTAGAAATACATAATATAACAGATGATAAATAATGCTTTAGACGCCGACGGGCACCAACGTAGGCGGTGCGAGTAGCTGTGCTTTCCGAAACCGTAGCCGTATGTCCAGCATGGGGATGGGCAAAAACCCCCTTCGTTAAGACCTATGTTCAGCTGCATGAGCAACAAATAATAAAAAAAATCTGTACTTTAACAATTCATTTTTTTATTTTCTATCCGCTTAGTAAATACCAAACAGGCAAAATTATTGAATATTAAATTTCTGTGTAAGTGTACAAAAGCGGATTAATTTTATTGCTTATTTGAACCGAATAAACGATTTCGATAACTGATTCCTAACTTCAAACATATTATTATACAACGATATGAAAATATAAAGCATAATTCGTAACAGGTTTAAGTATTTATCGTCATGGCAGCCAATCCCTGTATTTATTTTTTATACATCCAAATAAAATTACAACGACGATAATGAAATGAATAAAATTATTATGTACATTTTATTATTGCGCAATATGTTTTCCAAATATGAAATCCTGTAATACTAAAGCGTATTAATGAGCAATGCAATATACATATGTAAATATTTCTCAACACATATAGATTCACGACTGAACAAAGAGCAAGCGTACTGCGCAATCGCCGACACCTGCTGCCAAGGGCGTGCAAACAAAAAACAATTCTACGTCATGGTAACAGGAAATAAAATCAAATGAACGACGTCCGAATCACGTATGTTAACCCTCATTCCTCTCCCCCTTGCTGCTCCCCCTGCCCGCCCGTCCCCCCGCCCTTCCGTCCACGGTTTCAGCATCCGGCGCGTCACCTGCGCGCGCGCCGCCCTGTCACATGCCCTCCACGTTATTGCTTTTTAATTCTCTCAGCTACGGTTGGAAGTAATGGACTTTTTACTTTCAGCGTTGATGGCCTGATGGTGATTCATGGAGCCCTAATGAGGCAACCGCGACAGTGATTAAATGGCAGCATAACCTAATGTCTTTGTTGTGACTTGTCTCACTGAAGACAATTGTAAATGTTTTCGGGTATTTGTTTTACACTTTATCGTTATTATTCTATCAACTTTACAACGTAATTCATGGGAATGTTTACATCAGCGTCGTTTAAAACCTTGCCAACCTCATCCTTCATCCAAAATACCACACTATTGATCGCGAAATGTAAGCTTTAGTCCACATTAACTGTATTCATTTCTTTTTCATGCACGACGTGTTAAAACCAAGAATTTACATTCACCTGGGGTTTACCACGAGCGCTATACGTGACGATTTTCAAGTAACGCGCAAAAAAGCTTCCTTTAAATCCGCCCACGACGACGGTTCGTTCCGAGATGCTATACACCATAGGCGATGATATAAAATGATTTGAAAAATATCGTGATGAATAAACTGATGTTTATAATTTCTCTTAATTTATACATTAACGACTTTAATTTGCAACTAATTATTCTACCGACGATAACCCTGTTGATGCTTCGTTTTGGAACGAAACGCTTGTTAATAGTGGTATACGATGATGTGTATTTTACGTACCGCTTATATGCGCGTGAGTCGTGGCAGGGTCGGCGGGGATATTGCAGGACGGTGTACTCTGTTATACCCCATAGGCGCAGACTACGGGAAAAAGGACAGCTAAGTGATCAGTTTAATTAACACAATTGTGTAGATTAGCTGTAACCAGTAAATTAAATAATACAATTTGTATATATGTAATATTCCGGTTAGCAAGCTTCGCAAACAATCACATCGCGGCAGCACTGATACATTATTCAGAGCCGGCTAAGTGGCAGAGCTATCCACTGCCGCTACATTATTCACCTCCCGACTTGTCACGTCGACGCCTCCCCGCCGGGGGGTGCCAGTCCCGAGTCCAATTATGCACACGTTGAAATGTCACAGCCACTTAACGCTGACCCTTAGACCCATTGGCCTTTTATTTAGGTGTTTTAGGCAAGGGTTAGAATTGTGTCACCGGTTCCGAGGTCTATGTTCCTGAAATAGGATGTAGTGTCATCAGTACCTACTCGCACACTTCCTTCATTCTTTCTTTCTGCAAATAAAAAAAGGTAAAATCATACATTTCAGTGGATCATAATGTTATAAATACTATTGTTGAACACATAAAGATTCATCATCATCGATTTATATCGGTCCACTGCTGGACATAGGCCTCCCCCAATGAGCGTCGTCGCGCCCTGTCCTCATTAGATTCATCAAATATTCGAACTCACAACAAAGTCCTAAAACCATAATTTACCACCATGGCAACAGGCCAAATGATGATCAACTTAAGCCAATTATCATTGATTCTTACTTTTTTACTAACAATAATTCATCTAGTATAATGCTTGCTAATTTTTAACCAGAAGAAACACTTTAAGCCCGGCCTCCCCCCTCCCCCACGACACCCCTGATATAAATAATTATTAATACTCCCACACATTAACACAAATTTAATCGTGTAATATATTCCAAAAATGTAATGTACTGACCCTAGCCAATTTCGATGCAAAATGACACCGGATGCAAAAGCAGAAATTATTTCCGGCTCTCCGAACAACGAAAGCCTCTTAACCCGATGGTTTATTAATGAAAATTGAGCGACACACGATGTAACAGTCCTGATATAGAAATAGGCTTTAGCCAAGTCTAGATATCTAGGACAGATATTTTTGTTCTGAATTACACCTGGCGAAGTGAAGCTGCATTTTAAAGCGGTAGCAAATGGAATAGCGATTTTAATGAATAATTCTTCATCCATCGTCTTTTATTAGTCTACTAATAGCAATTAGTATAATTCACAAAAATGTATACATTTTTTAGAACCCTCTTATAATAAAGGAAAAGAAAGTAATATTAAAGAAAGTTCAGCAAATTATGGACAAATTGCAAACAACGGCAATGCTAGATTTAAGAAATTATAGCCCGTCGATAGCCCTTTATTACTGAAGAGCGCATGAACACCATACTTACGTGATTTCGTCGTCAATGGCCCAATATCAAAAAGCAAGCGTTTTAAAAGTCATTTGTTTAGGAATATGCGCATGTATGTATTACAACTTTTTAAATCGCCTTTGACTACAATCTCATCTGATGGTAGCTAGATGTAAGCTACGTTGTCATCATCATCGTCGGCCTATAGATGTCCACTGCTGGACATAGGCCTCCTCTAATCGGCGCCACACCGTCCGGTCCTGGGTCTTCCGAATCCAGCTGCTTCCCGCTGTCTTCTTCAGGTCGTCAGACCATCCGGTAGGAGGGCGACCTACGCTCCTTTTGATATAAATGTACTACGATGTACGTAGTACACTCATAATTGAACACTTCCAATCAGTGGTCAGCATCCAAGAAATGACCGGTTCCAACCTTGCTTAACTGTGCGGTTACTTTTAAATCTTTACAACCTAAGGTCTTCATCTACTGATATGATAAGTGAAACCCTGAAAAAAGTCGGAAAACCGGAAAAGCACAAAGTCAAAAACAATAATGCTAGTGATTATTGAATAGATACGAGTATGTACTTAATAAATCTCAGTGAGTTTTACTGACAAGTTGGACTGTGTTATATTCCGTTGAGTGCGGTCCACGTGCGCTGCGCCACGTGAGCCGCCCACCTACGGCCCACGTGTCCCACCTCGTATACGTTATCGATAAGGTATGTACGTGAATGGTTTCTTCGGGGATGTATCATGCTATCTCTAGTATGTTTCAAGTTATATGCTATTTTCTTAGAATTATCTAATATAAATAATATACATATATTATGTATGTATTTAATATTACCATATCGCGGAAGATCTTTATTGATTATTAAATAAATAATAATAATCGACCCATTATAATTCCACTGTTGGAATATGGGTCTCTTCTCATATTGAGAGTATTAAGGCCATAATCTGCCACTCTGGCCAAGTGCGGGTTGGCAGACTTCACCCATCTTAGAATTTTTTTTTATGTAAATTGATTTATCTATTGATTATATACATATATTTCTATTTTAATCCTATTTTAATTGTTCTAGATTGATTTATATCTCAAATCGAATACGAATGAAATATTCATTTTTTTAAATCCTCTAAATGTTTTATTGACTACGTTCCATTAGTTGCTTTTTTCTTTCCACCACACCGTAATATAAGTTAGCAACGAGGACCTAAGCGCATGTTAGCTAAATAGCTTAAATACAAAGCTTTATTCGAACTTACTTGTTGACACAGTTTATAAAGATAACCGTTTCGTTTATAACAATGCAGGTTGGGTCGTAGTTTTAAAAAACTTGATCGGGTCGTTAAAATGGGTTGTGATAACCCACATGGAAAATATTTTATATCAAATATGTCCTGGAGAAGCGTTCAAATTTTTTTGCTGATCTCATTTCTGTACCCATTACAAGATCGTTGAAAAATTAAGTTTGTGACCAGTTTTTCAAAGGATTTTTTGCTATTACTAATAATTTTCATTCATCGCATACATTTTATATTTATGTATATATCATTATATCCCTATAGGAACATATTTAGAAAGTTAAAAGTATTAAGCGCTTCAATGATCATGCTGACATAGGTACCCGGTAGTAAATATCATTTGACACTTATAAATAACCATAAGGAAGAGACAAATAAATAAAGTACATTACTTTTGCAAATAAACTATATAATACTAAACATACATAGATATTGTGTCAAAATGGAAACTATTTTCAGAAACAATCAATTCTATTAACGACCTTTAATCCAAGCAACTTATCCCCTACAATCCCGATATCCTTCGCGCCATTGATCCGACGCTACCGATTTAGAAACAATTACTTAGCCGCGCCAGAGCATTGACGACCACCGTCAAACTGCTGCGGAACGAACGTCTCTTTGTTCGATATTGGGAATTAACGATGACCAAAAACGTTCTAAAACAGAGACTCCGTACTTCACATATATTTTAAAATTAGCAGAACAATTGTTTACTGCCTGGTTAATTAATTCATCATCATTACAGTTACGAGATGTGAGGGTTAAGACCATAGATAGCCATTCTTGTTAAGTGCATGTTAGAAAACTTCAGACACTTTACATAATATTGGACGCGATTTTGATTAATTTCAAAATGTGTCGATTTTGTCGTGATGTTTAGTTAGCCAACATATAATAGTTTAATAAATAAATAGATGCCTGCCAAGATCTGGATTTAAATCCCTCAGAATGAAAGGCTGAATTTTAGAACGAAAAATAATTGTTGACGTTAATTTCATAATTAGCGTAGATAAGTTGCGAATAACAGCTTTTGGGCCATGAATAAGTCGTGGAAAAGATTCTATTATTTTTGTTATTATAACAGTACCAGCTTAAAAAGTATTAGGTATATAAAAATTAGAAATCCGCTTCATTTTTATTAAGCCAAAAGAAAGATGTAAAGATATGTAAACAACGTTATTGAAAATGGCAGAAAATGTTCAAATATTGAACTCTTACTTTAATGTTCAAATATGAAATTACAAGGGTCTATTTAAGAAGAATTGTACAAGAATAATGATTACAAAAATACTTACAAATATGCTGTAATAGACGAGTAATTGAAAAAAGAAGAGCGAAAGAAAGAAACCAATCTTGTGCAACATGTAGAGCATCACGTAGCGGGGTGCTGAGTGCCTCCTTTAATAATGAATCTATATATACGTATATGTATGTGTGTGTGTTTGGATATGTGTGTGTACGTTTGTGTGTATGACAGTATGCATTATTGAATCAAACATATAAGGAAACAAATTTACAACTAGATTTTTATGGTGCATTAATATTTATAAGAGCTTTTCATACGAGTGGATGCGATCTAGTCGAGAGCTACCAATATACCAATTATGTATATGCTAAATGATACACACACAGACGTCAATTGTCAGAGTGCTATCGAACTAACTTGCATCTGTTCGTTTTGATGAGCATACATATCAAAAACAGCAGACCTTTAAACGTTCACGTAAATGTCTTAAAATTTATTTTACGATTATGCCTTTTGTAACAAATACTTCCAATTATTTGATTTTAATTGTTGTATTTCAATGTTCAAACAATTACCTAACCACTCTTGTTTCAATTCATAAAAGTAATCGCTTTTAAAAAAATATATAAGAATTGCGGATTTTAATAAATATCGTTTCATAAATAAACACATCATCAACGGCGAAAGCGTGAATCGGCATACATTTTAATCAAAACCGATTTATTATTTCATCGTACTTATCAACTGCACAGTTTTCCACAGTGTCCGTTAATAACCAACCGATATATTCACTACGCAGATGAGGTATTTCATAGTGAAAGGCATCCCTGATGATGTTACCATCGAACATCAATTTGCTTTATAATTAACTCAATTTTATAAAGTGCACGTGACATTTTGTAATGGAAATGTTGGAGGTACACGTGTAATTGATTATTAATGGAAATATAATTCAATCAACTTGAGATTCCCGCTTTAAAATAAGTTCAAACGAATATAATGACACAGGATGTGATTTTGGAAGAACAAAGGCCAGAATCATTTCCGGTGTAAAACAGAATTTGTCGAATGAGTAACGTAACTTCACACCTGTAATCCCCGAAGAGGTAGGCAGACGAATGCAGAACACTCCCACGTTTCACCGGTTACGTTTACGTCCCACTACGAAATAGGTGGTGAGACTATTGCCATGCATCGAACACATATCTAGACTCCGAACCACTACTAGAAAATCTAAATTAGAAAAACGTTGTAGTGTTCGACCTGGGGATCGAACCCGGGACCTACCGATCGGCAGTCGCATTTGCAAATAACATGACCAACGAGGCAGTCAAGTAACTATTATTATTATTATCATTAACATAGTATGTGGTAAATGAATCATCATCAACACCATCATCATTGTCAATGTCATCATCATCATTAATATAAACATCAACCCCTTTATCACTTCATTGTTAAACATGGTTCTTCTATCAGAAAGAAAACCGTTTGATTTGGAAAGTTCATAAGTCCTGCAAATAGCCCATGATGTTCCATAGATAGTTTTGTTACAATTAATGTTTCGATACTATTAACGCTAACGATCCGATAATATCAAGTGCATGGTGCATCCATTTTACAATGTTTCATATTGGAGATATTGATTATAGTACGTTCCCGAAATAGCGGCAATTACTCAGCTTCCAAGGCAAGAGGTGAGACGTATCGGACGTCAGATACTCACGTCTGACTGTTCATTTGTCTGAAAGCACCAGCTACCGAAGCTGTGTCTATAATTACATTTATATCTATCTCCGGCTGTATATCTCCAGCTGTATATCTCCAGCTTCAATTTTAGTTTCCTTTCCTATCGCCTTATTGTTTGAAGAGACTTTCACATTTCACAATTGGGTTTTTTTATGCCTGTTTATTTCTACTCCTAAACAAGTCTAATTTTGTAGAAAGGCTTTATTTTTTTGTTTTTAAACGGCGTCATGTCTTACAATGAAATCTTTGATCAATATTATCTGCGAAGAGCATTTAAGTTATACTACATCAATAAGTTTATAACTCTTCTTTTCTCATTTTGAAGAGATATCCACAGTGGCGAAGAAGAGAAGGTTGATGACGATGTAGATGATTATAAATGTTCAAATTGTTTTACATTATATTCTTACTACTTTGTTCAGGTTAGGTTGGGAAAATATACATTCTACCTCACTATAGCTAATGATTCAACAACTATTCTGTATCAATTTTTATAAAGTATAAAATATTAGCATACGTTATACATAGTCTGGTCATGATGAAAACAATTGACGTATGAAACTCATTTTCTCCAAAAAAAATCTACTTTTAAACTAGAGTGTATAGAAACACTAGTCTTTGTTTCGTTATATACTTGTTAATGGAAACTTTGACTCAGTTTCTTTAAGTTTCCCGATACAGCAAAATAGCTAGCCGGCAGCAAGTGCCTCTCTCTATTATTCATAGACGATGCCGTGTTAGAAAATTTTTCTATGACAGCCGAAGGTTGGGTGGATACAAATTGCACGTGGGTTTTCTTTGTTCATTACTATGATTTGTTAGTTTGAAAATATATATTAGTTGTAAGTACTGTTATTATCGAGTTACTATATAAATCATAGGTCGTAATATTAGTAGCGGTCGAGGTGTCAATATACTTACTTGCAAGTATTGGTTATATAAAATGGTTTTTAGTGTTTAAAATATGCAGGTAGCATTGCTGGAATTTTTTTCTAATGTATATTTTAAGCTTATTGCTTTCAAGATATTTCTATGGTTACAACCAAAAACACAGCGTTCCATCTTGGTGTTCAGGTTTAAAGATATAACAGTTTTGAATTGTTTGTGACGTACAATAACAAATCACGTGTTAGAAAATGTACAAAGTATAACCGAAATGCAATCAAATTCGTGTTTTTTAAATCATGTACAGAATTAGATAGGTATTTATTTTAAATAAAAGCATTTCATTATTAATTTTTAAATTAAACTTTTAAAGTCTTATTAACTAGAACTTCATTTGAAAATGTTTTATTTAAAACGAAAACCTAATCCTTTAACGGTAAATTTTAAATAATATCGATACCAAAATCATGTTACCGATCCATTAGCGTCAATTTCTACTGATATCATCTTTATATCTTTACTGTATAGTGCTTAGCCCATTGTTTAAATTCTATACAGAGCACAAATATAATCCATCCTTTGAACGAAGCTATCTGCTATAGTAATACCGATTTGGATAATTTCACTCGATTATTTCCGGCGACTACGCTTTCAGGGTAGGATATTTGAGGAATCGGTCACGGATACAATATATGGAAATATCGCATGTATTCAATAACGACTAACCTAGCGACCGATACGTACTGTCCATGTCCCTTTAACATCATACGAGGGGTGATCAAAAAGTAATGAGAAACGGGTATTTCCAGTGCACCTAATAATAATAATAATTATTTTTTTTCTAATAGATTAGTCATCCACTAGGTCAGGTACAAAGTTTCATATAAATAGGGCA
>DWEC01000600.1:0-16195 GCA_018245735.1 Microceris miodesmiata
CATGCTGGTGGGGCGCGCGGTGTACGTCGCCGTTTCATCACTGCTGCCCTCCTTAGGCGTCCCGAACAGCCGCTCTTGCGCACTGGGTCGAGTCTGAAACGTATAAATAGCGATTATGTATAAACATATACAACAATTGTAAATAATTACATAATTAAATAAAAGGATTTTTTTTTGGACTTGTGTCATTTAAAATTGGATGTAGAAATAAAGAAAGGTGGGGAGCGGAAATCCAATAATTTGTCAGTATTATTATTGATTAATATTTTTTATCTGTAAAATTATATTATCTGCTCAATATACACGCGTATCTTTAAAGCTATCAGCTAACAAATAAACAGAATCATTTACATACTTTTCCATAGGGTAAACTACGCTAATGAATCAATTACAAAAAGCTAAACATCTAAGAATTTTATATTGGACCAATTAAATCCATTTTTTCTCTATCAATTTGTATGAATACCCTTGGCACGTTAAGAATTTTATTAGCAATGGATGAAGCGTGGATTGATTCAATTAATTGAATAATAATAGATAATCAATTGACTCGACCACTCACATTGGGGTTATGGCGCAGCGAGTGCGGCGGGCGGCCGGGCGGCGGCGCCGGCAGCAGCACCCCGCCGGCGGGCCGCGTCACCGTGGTGCTGCGCGGCGGCAACTCGGGTACTGCGAGACATAAACAGTTATGGCACTTTTACCCACTAACCTAATTAATAAAACACCCTAACAAATGCTATACAGATCACATCAACAACCTAATCTACAGCTGATATACCTCCGTTAATGGACGCCCTTGTGCGCTTTCATAGGAGGTTTTTGTTCATAATCATCATGCTCTTCACTTGTATGACGCGAAAATTAGTTTCTTACTCGCAGAGTTCAAATGAGATAAAAAAAACTATCTTCATAAGTACAAATTAAAATAACATGTAAACATTACCTGCAAGTAAAATTAAAATTTTCGAAATTTAAAATAGTACACTTCACTTAATTAAACCACATATATTGAACACTTAACTACATCGAACCATATAATCATTTAAAACTTAACTATTTAAAAAAATTAAAACATATATTTGTATGTATATAGATATATATTTCAACCGACACGTCTACTTTATTCCGCGTTCGATTTGTATTTAATTAGTTCAAACAACTTTGTGGCCGTTATTTTTTTAATATATGCAGTGGAGGGGATGTACCACACAACCAGTGTTCATAAAGTTTTATGGCACGCACTTAGTTGGTTTTAAGCTCAATTTCAAAATGTAATTCGTCTTAGTTATTGAAATAAGTCGTTCTATACAATGCTGCTTAAGCTTACGTTCCATTCTTTGTATAAGACAATGACCCAATACGATTCTTTGTTCGTTCAGTTTAAAACGGCTTATTGTCTGAAATGAGCCTTATAAGTATGTACCTGCTTATGTCAGGTTTATTAAAATTACTGGCTTGTACAGCCGGCATCGGACGTACAGGAATACTAAAGTATATATTTTTATACTAAGTAACGTATTTTATATTTTATCATACCAACTATCTGTAAAAATTAACAAAAAAAGCAAAAGAAAAAAATAAAAATGATGAATAAAATTTAATTTATTTCGCGAAAATTCGCCCAGCGAAGCGGGCGGGGACGGCTAGTTGTACATATAAAATTAAACTAATATTCATTGTTATAATTTCATCACTTTAACATAATGCTTAGCACAAGTCAAATTGAAACACAGCACTACAAAAATAATAATTTAACTAGAAATATATTTACTTTTCATTTAGAAATGTGTAACAGTTTCCACCATGTACGACGGTATTGCTATGTATGTTTTCTATAACAATATAAAGTCCGTTTTGAAGTTTCGACATGATGTACCACAGGACAGGTGCCACACCAACATTTTACTGGAGTAGGAATAGTTTATGTTGGAATAATGTAAAATTGATATAATCTGCATATTCGTAGGCATGCTTTTTGTGAGGTCTATTTGATATAATGGCTGACTGATGACGATCTTTAATATAAGTCGTAAATACGATATAACGCAAATTACGTTTACTGGGCTCGGAGGCTCAAAAAAAAACAGATTTAACTTAAAACTATTTTAATTAATATATAAAATTACATTTATATCTTATTTCTAGCCTAGCCTTAGCCCTATCGATGTTATTATTCTGATTATAATCTAATTATTATTAAGGAAAACTTTGATATTGACGTCAATCAATCTTGTTCAATTGCTAAATTGCACTTATATTGTGGTTAGCAAATAAGAATGGGTTGGGTTACACGTGCCGGTGGCGTCAGCGATCCTCGCAGGGTTGCGCTACGTAACTTGCATCTGTGACTTATATCATCAAATAAGCAACCTTGTTTTCATTTTCCATTATGATATAAGTCGTTAAATTCAATGTCAAAAATTTCAATGTTACGTTGGATGGTACTGGAATTTAATGGATTTATTCCAGTATTAACCCGGGTTATGATTTACACTTGTCAACAAGTTTTATAGCATCACGAAATCTCCTTTTTATTACGGTAATTAAAATGAATATAAAATCTAATGTAAACGCTACATTAGCGTGGACCATTGGCTCCAAATTATGTAATTTACGCCACGAACGTTAGCTCAATTTCATACATTAAATAAAGTTGTCGCTACGGAGGTGAAATGTTCCAGTTCTCGAACAATAGCAGCTAATGTGTATCGATCCTTTTGTTGGTTACATTCCGGGTCTGCTGTCGGTATTGGAATGTTCTGGAAAATTCTGGCTTTAATAACATATTTGGATTTTTTTACTTTTTTATTCTGTAAAAGTTACTCATGGGTCGGAGGACTTTTTTCATTTCATATTTATTTATACTACTTTCGAAAGCTGTGTAAAATCTCTTCTTGCATTGCCTTTCTTTCATAGTTACAACTTGTATCTTTATGTCTTGGACCTTTAATAGACGGTCCTACAGCTTACATTCTTCACTTTCTAGTGAGCCTGAAGATTTTAAATGACAAAATGTGATTCTTCCGAGGATATAGGTACTAGGATTGGGATAAAAAGATGATGACGAATAATATAAAATTTATGAACAATACGTCACGTCTGTTTCCCTGTTGGTATGGGTAAAGGAATGTAGTATTTGTAGTACTCCGACTTTTCACTAGTAATGTTATAGGTCCTACAGAATACGGGGTTGGCCTATTATAATACTCTAAACATAAATCCATATTTCGAGATGCCACTGAATATGTAGCGAGACCCAGGTATCGAACCCAGGACCTTTGTGTGGCAGTCGCGCTATCAAACCGACAAGACATATATAAAAATATAGCATATAATTATGAATTTTATGATAATCCAAAATACCATCGTTTCATAAACGAGTCGAAGAACAATGCTCAGTAGGATAATAAGATTTTATTAAACATGTCATAGCTGAATAGTGTATTTCCAATAGTTTCTAGTTATGTTCGAACCCAGTCATATTTTAATGTAATGTTACAGTAACAGCAGGAACTAAAGTTTAACTACAGTAACTATTATCAATTGTGTATGTCGAACTGCTACCAAATAAACACAGTATCAAAACGACCTTATTTAAACCAGCACCGATCCCACAATGTTTTTTTTTAAGAATTGGATTTCTGGATAATGTGAGTTATCGTGAACTACTATTGTGGCGTTTAGTTAGTTTTATTAATTAGTTGATAAATGTGTTTCCTAATTGGGCTTAGATTTGTTTTGCGCTAACTCCAAAAGTGAAAAACTTAATGTAACATCACGCCAGAGTTTAACCTATAGTTAATTTCGAGATTTCTCATTTATTTCACCTTATTATTAATTTGTTCAATAGAATAATATTTAATAACTGTGGCTATTTGGATTTTGATGTAATTTAAAAGAACGAAGTATATTGTTAAAAGCCGCTAGTGGCCACTTATCCAAAGGCACAATCGCATGCGACGTTACTTAAAATTATACATTTACGGGATAAATGCTTTAGTAAAACAAGTGCTTAAATAACTTTATCTCTGCTTAATTCGATGACGTGATAAGCGGAAGGCTAATTATGAATAGCATGACGTCACAAAAGGCTTGTGTAATGTAATCGAGCGCTTTCACACAATAATATTAAATTATTAGAAGCGGCTAAAGGCTCCTGTTCGCGGACAATGCGGGCTAATCTTGTGTACTGCCATTGTGATCGATCCTATTGTTGGTAACCGTTGGGAAAAATCCACGAGAAATTGACGGAATTGAGCAGCGGTGGACAATTTTGAAAGTTTTCGATCACAATGGACGTGTTCTGTGTTCTGTGAGTCGATTTTTTGTCGTAACGTTCTATGTTGGTGACGTAGTAAATTGTCTATTAAAGCTCATATTTACTCGTATATAAATATACGTATGCATTATATATGTTACTGGTTTCTTGATGTAATGATTAGTTACCCAGACTGCTGAGCCGGGAGCTCTAAAACTATTATTTTTCAATCATTATTATCCAGTAAACGCTCCTACGACCGAATAAGTACATATTTAGAATATATATATGTTCGCTTAATACAATATGTGGACATTCAAAATGTAGGTACATTTTCGCAAACACTTCATCTTCCAATGTACATAAATGTACCACGATTTTATGGTGATTTAAAGGTTCGTTTTTATCAAGTGAAACATTCCCCAGGGTCAGGAGAATTTAGACACGAAGCGAGACAACTTTATGGAAGCCATTGCGAGCCGCGCGCAATGTTATGATACCCGTAAAGACTTGATTTGATTCAAAGGGTCAGAATTAAGGGAGACACATTTTATCCGACGCAACGCTCACGGCTTTTGGTATCAAGTGTGCTCTATCTTTAACATTGGTATACCCAGGGGCCTGGGTGTTCCAATATACTATTAAGTTGTACAGTAATGTATATTAAATTTCTTGATTTTTTTTTTGTATTGTTATAAATTTCTTCGTAATTCCATTGATCTTTTCGTTCTTAGACATGGTTTCTCTTTCAGCATGAAAAAGATAGGGCCATAGTGTACCCACTTTATCATAGTTGTCAAGATAGTAGACATCCTACGGCTCTAAGTACATTTAGCGTACTTTCCTTAATAGTTATAAGCGTAATTATAACGTAAAAATGCTTATAATTTTAATTTTAAATGTTAGAATTTTAACTTTAAATGTTGGAATATTAACTTTTAATGTAATCATACATTATTCCAAAAAAGAAGTTAAACTGTTTAAAATAAATCAAGCATTTCTTTTAGCGCACTACATACCCCTGTTTCATGTATTAAAAAATCATTGCACCTTATCAACAGTATTTGAGACGAAACGCAATCAGCGACGACTCTATTTACATCTTGTGACTAAGATTTATTTTGACTAAGATGAAGGATAATACAAAAAGTCATGCGGCCAGTCTAACATGAAGAATCCGAAACAATATCGAAATTGAAAGAAAGAAATATAGCAAATTAATTTTACTTTTTATGTTCAATATGTATATTTAAAGGTTCTTTCTGAATAAGAGAAGCCTTCGCTAGTGTGCGTACAATTTATAGGACAAGCAAGACAGGTTTACGAGTCCCTTCGCTGGGCGCGCTCAACGAATCTTGTGACATTAAGCTACGTTGGTGTAACCAGCTAAGATATTGCTAGACATACAATAGATATACAAGGAATTGTTACTATAAAATTTCGTTACTTCATCCGCTATTAAAATATTAAGTATATTTTAAATTTAGCGCACTAAGAACCTTCTAGTGCCGCGTTGGTTGAGTGGTTGCGAGTGCGATTTTTCTTTTAACTTGTAATTTCTAGTAACAGCCCTGAGTCTGGATTTGTGTCCGGTTTATAGTAATAGACCAACGGAATGCGTCATCAGGTGAGTTTGTACTTAACGGGAATCTATTGCTAGAAGAAAGAAATGGTCAACAAGGTAGTCAACGAGGCAAATCCATAATTGTAAAGAATTGTTTATCGTGATAATACTCCCAATATTTAAATCTAGAAACGCTTTCGGATTATCCGACGAGAAAAGAAAATGTTCGCCTGTTCAAGCCCTTAATTTAAAAAGCAATCTAAGATCAATTTCAGAAACAGGTTAATTGAACAGCCCAGTCTGCTAGTTGGCGGATTACTGAAAGCAAACAGTGCAAAGTCTGTGAGAAGGAAACAGCCTTTTGAGCACTTCCGCTGTTGTTCACGCGAGGCCTTAGTTACGTTTCTCAAACTCTATTGTAGAGTGCGGAACAAAACATTTTTTTGTATACTAGTTATGGTATCGTATTAAATTATATTTTTACATACATAAATGATACTTTTGATATTATTCGTTTATACGTGTTCAAAACTTCGTATTGATGTATATGACATATGCTTCCAATGTCTATTACATTAATTTAAGAAAGTAATTTCGGATCGGTGCCGTAATTAATCTATATAAGAGCAACATGAACAATAGATAATTGTTTAATTAAAAAAAACGGGAAACGAGGTCAATAGAGCAAACCGGCCTACCAACTCGCGGACTGAAAGCAAGCAGTGCAAAGCCTGCGAAGAGGAAAGAGCCTTTTGAATGTTTCCGTGGTTGTTCACGCGATACTTTGTTTATGTTACACAAAGTGTATTGTAGAGTTCAGAATAACAATTTAAAGCCCGCTTGTCAATTTACTTGCGTTGTTGATTGTATACTCTACATAAATAATAGCTTTGCTGTAATTTAACTTAATGGCAACTGAGATCATAAAAAACTAAGAATTCAGTTTGCACTATACTTAATTTGCACATCGATTTCTTATATTTATTACAATTGCCATATATATTCATATTTAATAGCTGCAAGTCTACGCCCAACTCAAATTATTCGTATTTGATATACATATTATACAATTTCTTGGGATGAAAAAGATGTTTATACAAGAAACTTGGGAAAGGGTTTGCCAAAAAAGATTTGGTTTAATTCTATGGAATTGAGTAAAGCATAATATAGGTAGATACGTTACTTGTGTCTAAAGGAAACAGGACGAACATTCCTCAAGTTCTCCCCATTCTTTTTTTACACGATTCACAATGCAGTAAATAACATTAGGCCCCTTTATCCACCACCTCCCATAAACATTATAGGGAACAAAACCACGGCGTAACGACACATTATCTCCCCAACCCCATCGAGATAGCAGAAAAAAAATAAATTTCCTACACTTGAACTGGGAAAAACCGTTTATCTCTCGAAAGAACAGCTTCAGCGGTTTCTTCTTACCCTTCAAAAATATAGACGTACATTGATGGTTCTCGATAAGAATACGTAACGGGTCTTTTACATAACTCGAAATGGATATGGAAAACGGGAATCTCTTATCAAATTTATGTAGTAGGAATATCATAGTGAATTGAAATGACTATTCTTCGATTCAGATATACATGCATATATTGTATTGGATGAGTTTCGACCATAGAACGTTTATAAAAGCTTAGAAAGGAAAAACTTGTCTTTAAATTAAAGCACTATTTATTTACTAATCGTTTATAGCTAGCTGTTTGATACTAGATCTCTTGCAACAAGATTAAGCCTGGATCGTATACCCTATTGTTCCAGAATTAATTTTCTATACAACATTTTTAAACTAAATTAAACATTTGGCATACAGCTATGTGGATTGGGCGGCGTAAGTATCTAACGGATTTGTATAAATCTTGAAGGGTGGTTCGATACACGGGGGGGTGTACTTTCAATCTTGTCGTTACGTTAACGACAGTGCCTCTTGGAAACGGTTTCACTTACGCACGTATTTATTTTTATTACAGTATTGTGTAATCGAAATTTGCAGCGTTCAGGTGATTTTTTGTTCAATGTATATACAAAAGTAACACTCCCTTAAATGCCACCTGAGTTCAGCGCTATTAAGACTAAAGTTCTGAAATATATGTAACTTCCATACGGCAATAACTTTAGAAACTTATGTTCTTCGTTTAAGTCCAAATTTCAAAGGAGATAATATACATATGTAGATACAAATGGTGTCTTTTAGCATGAAGGTGACGCGTCTTCTATGTTAGTACATATTAAAAAATCCGACATTTGAACTTTGACCAGATGTCTAACAATCCATTCTCATAAAAGGGAAAATATTTAGTAGGTAGTGATGTGGCCGAAACTAAACCTGAAAAAAAAGCTGAGGAAAGATGTGAAACACCCTTTCAACCTGAACACATTATGTAAGCACAGTTCTGGGCCTAAAAGTATATAAGAAATATCTGTGGTCTTTTTGTCCTTAGAGGTCTACAATTTCAAAGTGGGCAAATGAGTAATATTGCTCCACAAAAAATATAAGATTTCTTAAGTAAATATTGTCCATCTCAATCATACCACGCGCCTAGAACTAATCCGTAGGATACGTATTTTACAAAAGATTATACACGTTCGCTGAACAATTAAACCTACACTTCCTTCTCCGTGACATAGGTAGGTACCCTTAAGTCATTATATTTATTCAGTTGACAAATTCACGTCTTTTTGTGGGTAGACGAGCGACAAATTGACGTCATACTCAACGAACTATTAATAATACGTTTCCACGGACACACGAGAATTTTGTGGAGATAAAATCTATTTACGTATTTCATTATTCCTGTGCTATAATACAGATCGAATAACAATTTTCTTCCAGACAGAGTTTAGTGTTTTATATTTACAAAATAGAAATCGATACATATTTTGAATCAAAACAGCGTAATATGGCTTTCCGTAATTTCCGTGTTTTGCGTTCTAATGGGCTTATAATATTATAGATTGACATAAAAGCAATTTCCTCTTTAGTATGGAATGAAGATTTTTTTATAGGAAATTAAATGTTTCGAAATGAATAAACTTCATTCTGTTAATTAACATACGTTCGATCCAATTACTGCCACTTATTTTATAACTATTGCTCTTGTCAGCAAAATCCAACCCCGTATGCTTTGAGTTGTTCTTACTTTCTTACTAAGTCGTCCTCAATTTTTATAAAATTCGTTCTTTCTTACCTATGTATTCTTACTACTTCACAAGTCCTGTTTACTTCAAAATCTAAATGCACCGGTATGAATTGGGTATAAACTACTCGTATGTAACATTAATTCGTAATTAAGATTTTTTATTTTCGTTCGTCTGTCAAAAATGTATGAGACCTCGCATTATCGTGGTGAATAATACTTTTTACGATTCGAGAATCCTGGCCTTTATCGTTTGATTACTTGTAATAGTTTAATCAGTTGTAAGCACTAAATGTCCGCGTTATTAGTTTAGTTGTTCGAGCACTTTAGTAACTGATGTAATCCGTGTTTCGTTATATTTGGTCCGTGATTTTTATCTGTTAATATAATTTACAAGCGATGCGCTTTTCTTTCCCCTAGATAAATTGTGTTACAAAAGAATGGATTATATTTACATAAGTAAATTTAAATAAGTATCGCATACATTGATTCGTTCAGTTGAGTTAATTTCATTTAAATTCAGGAAATGATGTTGGAAAATTTAAATTTTTTTATAATATATTTCTAACTATTTACCAACCACACCCACGATAGAAGTTATTTATAACAATAAAAGGGTTGAACCTAACTAGAACAATAGAAATGTACCTATATTTGTGCAAATCGAAAGGACTTACATGCATCTCAATAGCGATATTGGCCAGAAAAACAATATGTACCTATAATATATCTCGGTTTACGCAATCGTCACGGCACGGATAGCCAAACGAGGTATTTGATATATTTTTGGGCAGCAATCAAGCAAGCAAGCAAGCAGCATTTATAGCCAACATCAGAAATAGGTAGAATTATAAATCGCTTGGTGCACCGACAAGCACCAATATGACATATAAATATCAGAACAATGTAATGAATGTACGTTTCTTAAGTAACACAAACAAAACTAACGAATTCTATACCTTAAGGTACGTCTTGGATATTTAATTCGTAACCAACTAGAGAAGCGAGTACATTCACAGTTATTAAGATAATTCTATAATCCTGCTTGTATTTTCAATGCAACAGTTCACGGTGTATCTGACGCTAAAATATATATTGAGAAAAGCCCGTTGCGATACGACATTTGTACCGTTGTGATGTGGAAACGAGCTCTAACGATATCATTGGGAGGCAGCGACATGGAAGAGTTTTAATACGGACCCTTCAGTTTGAAAGATTATAGAAACATTAAGATTTGGTACTTGTTGAAAGAGGCTGAACTCGTGACTTTGTGTTTTTAAAAGATTTATAAAAGCGTATACGATGATAATATTATTATTTTTATTTAAATACTACTCACGGAAATACCAAAAGCTTAGGGTAGGGTGCGAGGACGCTTAGTAAGCGAGGCATATCATGATAATAGCGGCGGAGAACTCTGTAAGAGAAAACTCATACTGTAACGTTCGGTATATTTGTCAAGAAAAAAGATACGAGGAAGGAAATTTTTTTTACGTTGGTCTCTATGTTTTTCTTAAGATTTGCGACGTCTACCTTCCCCTACCTGGCCATCCTGGAATATGGCTTCATCAGAGTTCGTCACAGTTTAACTGAGTTGGAATTATGAGCAAATTTATCGTAAGCAAATCTGGCTGCAAATCTGGCTTTAAAATCTGGCTGTCTGTTTCATTAGCGATTTCTATCTCTATTGGTAATGACATTATTAACGATTGCGATACCATCAACTATAGCTATAGTTAATCGCTAGCACTAACACAAATGTTCAGAGTCGTCTCTTTAAATAAGTTTAAATTTTATAAAGTTTTTTCTGCGTCTCCGTTAATGGCACGTGCTCATAGCCTTCAAGTGGCGGGCTGCTTCAAGTATTGGACGTTTTATTTTATTACTCTGCGGTATACATTTAAAATGCTCTTTATATAAGTTTAACTCGACAGGCCTTCACTGTAAGTAATTAATGAAAATTTAGAAATGTATATTTTTTCTCTTTTCTATTATATTAACTTGATAAGCCTTGCTTTACGGTTTGTAGAGTAGTATCGTTTTTACAACATTGAAAAATATGTATATAATTTTGCAGACTAATGTTTCAGGTATTTATTTTTAATGAAGTAGACAAGTATAGTACGGTCTGGTGAATATTAAATATTTTTAATAGCGACATTTTACTAATGAATTTAAATACATAGAGAATGAACCTACATGAAAATAAATACAGACATTTTACTAATGAACTAATGTGTCTAGTATGATAGATTAAATATTGAACAGTACTTACAAATGCTTTAAGCGATGTACATAGTAAGCTTCCATTGGCTGATCTAGTGTCATCTGCATTATTCCATCACATAACGAAAGGAGAACTGACATCCAGCTACAACGCAGCTTCTAATCTGTTTTTCTGTCTACGAGTATAACGATCCTGCAAACTATTTGAAAGTTCTGCTCCCATACATTCCCAATGGTAGCAGCAAATGGTACCAGTTATCCCGTCATTCTTTCTTTACGCATTTAATTGCTGTATTTATAAAGGTACATCCTAAGATGCGATCATGATAGCTTAAAGTTCCTCTTAATGTGGTTTAAGGTATACTAAACTTTCTCATTATGAGAAGAGATCCATTTCCAACAGTGGACTACATAATTGGTGATCGTGGTGATTGCAATTCTACGTAAGATAGGTAGAAATATGTCCAACTTTGCTGATTTCGCAAGTAAAGTTTGGAGGTGGTTTTGCAACCTTCTGAAACCGTTAGCACCTCATCCTTGCGCGCCTAGAATTGTGTGAGTAAATATATTTTGTTTTGTGTCTTTTTCCTTCTGCTAAGTCATTGCCATAAAATTTGTAACAAGTTTTACTTATAACCGTCCCAAAACTTCGGTAATCAGATACAAGGGCCAGATTCCTACAAAGGGACTCGATAAGGGAATTCCTTCACCAAGCCACGCGTGTCTATGTTATCTGTTTTTATAGACCTTTTTGTACGATTGTGTCTCTTTTCCATCGTATAAGTAGAAAACCATAATGCAGACAGCCTGATGTTGTATGGTCAGTCCGGCCCATTAATAGCTTTGTAATACATCCCAAAATACTCATATTTTTATTGGTATTAAAATATACAAGAATAAAATATATATTTTCATGACTTATCACGCGTCGTATTTCAGTATGAATATGTCTGTAAAGTACAAGCAATCTGAATCTTTTGAACGGACAAACTGCTGTTATATATGATATAGTGACAGAAATAAAAGCTGAGATGATTCTTCGCAGTGGACTGCTAGTTTGAAGAATCTACTCTCTTCAGTTGACTGATTTGACACACCTAAATATTTCATACCTATTAAGTCATATATAAACAAATCCTATGCGACATTTCACATATCAATTCATAGTTATAAGTGCTAAGAAAGTGCTCGATGGAGAATGTTCTCGAACATGTCTGAAAAATATATATTCAACTTACTTATCATCTTTCACATATAACACACGCATATAGGCAATAAACAAACACAATGACACATACTAACTATAGGTGTTTTGTACCCGAAGCTACTCGTACTTCAGAGCAAATAGACTACGGGTCTTCTCCTCAAAGTAGGCCCTATTATCTGACTTACGCAACAATGGATGGAATAACAATAGATTTAAGCAAAATGACGCTCGATTTAATTAACAATGTTTTTATATAGACTTCCTGAACATATTGATTTTGTTTGCATGACATAGATTACTGAAGTAGTGAACTATGTAATATTAAGTGATCACAATTGTATATGGAGAGTTGACTGGTACCGGAGAAGTCAGCAGCCGTTTGTCAATATTGTACCGGCTTTCATATTATCTGCACTATGCTTTCAGGTACAGGTTTAACCTTTATTTATTTGCGTAGGGAGTAGTGGGATTTCCATTTGGTAATTTTGCGATATAAAAAGTATTATTGAATAATATCGTTAGACAGTAGTCGTCGGAACATGAATAAATATCCGTCGTTTTGATTTCATAAAGATAAACAATGATTTCTGTTATAGCGTTTTATTCTATCCTTTCACATTTGCAGAGATGAAAATCCTCCGGGCTTTCAACCCTTGTTAGTATGTAACAAAACGCATATCAATATATAATCTGTTCCGTACATCGCCGCCCTAAGGGCATTTGTCTAAACAATATCCTCCCCGAGGGTCGCACATTCGACTCCCGCGTGAAGCAGACTGAGACAATTTGATTTGATCGAGGAAAACGCAATCTGCGAGGGTGGTAGTTAGGGTGTCAAGATAGGGGAGGGTTCATTTTTTGTTTCTGAGATTTTTTTGGATAATTTTGAAAGTAATTTAGTTCACATTGCACAGTTTACGTTAGATACGTCAGTGGTAGTTAAATTGCTAAAGCGTTTTGAAATGGGGTTAACTGGACACTTTATTATAAATAATTCCGAGGTAGCACCTTTTAAACGTTTGGTACATTGGTAATAGGTATTAAGTACACCCTGCCTTGGTCGCGTGGTTGTATGCGCCAGTGATTCGTTTCTCCGGTCAGGTATACTTTAGTTTTTTTGCCTTGAAAATCCTGGAAAGTTGCTCAGTCTGAAAGTTTGCCATGCGTATGGCGATAGACTCAACACCTTTTCATAGTGGGACGAGTAACGTAATTCATGAAACGTGAAAGTGTACTACATTTTTTTGCCTAGATCTTCGCGGATTACAGACGTGATATTACGTAGATATTAAATAACATAACATACCATTACGCCTATTTTTCTCAGAAGAGGTAGACAGAGGAAGTAGTATAAGTAGCTAAACATATTAAGTACTCATTAACTTTACAAAAAAAATATATCTCCATTTCTAACAGAAACACTTGCTTACGGACTACCCGGGTATTTTTTGCACTATTTCATCACATAATCGTCCCAGCGATACATTCCCGTTTACTTATTTTGAAAAATATCTCCACAAAGTATGAACGCAACAAAGTGCCAGAAGTCACGTTCCAACGGGACGATATAAAGATCTTCACGACGCTTAAATAATGTCCCATCGTAAAACAGCTGTCCGGGATACGTGGAGCTCGTTTGTTATTGGCTTGGATTCGATACTGGTAGTAACAGCAAGTTCACCTAGTTTCTGTGTAATATCCAGCGTCCTTGGGGCTTTTTTACATGGGTTTTAGCATGCTAAGTATGCCAATACATAATTGGTAAGCGTGATAGCCTTAAGCTTTCACACACTGAAACGAAGTCCATATCGAAGAATAGAACGATTTTGATGATGATGATGATACCAATTTAAGTTCCTAATGGAATTCAGAATAGAGTTTTTCTTATCGAGTAATGGATACCCAATTACGGTATCAAAGTCCATGATCAGAATTTAAACCTATGTATTTGATGTAAAATTTGAAAGTCCACCAGTGGCAACGTATTGGTGACGAATAATTACGAAATATTCCTGAGAAAACATTGGATATAGGAACTTCAAGTGTGAGACAGGCAGCGTTAGTTTTTTATAACCCTTAAGCCGCGTTGAAAGACGAGGCTATTTAAGCTCAGTGAAGTTCAGAATAAGCCCATTCATTCGCTCTGAAAAGATTTATTATCTGTGAGTTGTAACTTTAAACTTCGCAGTATACAATAAAGAATTTACGAGAAGTAACCAGAAGAGAACAAGAGTAGGGTCAGCGGGTCGCTGCAGATAACTTCGGCCGCACAGAAATATAAAGTCGGACAAACTTAAATTTCCATTTGAGTTGCTCTTGTAACTTATTCAGAAGTTTAAATTTTTTTTCGCATTTTTAAAATGTTGCGCAGTGTACGAAGTACGATGTTTTAGTATCCCTTATACGATTGAATAAATTATGGAATTTTCATTAAACTTATATGTATATTGCCAGAAAAAAAATCTGATATTTTTGTATTTAATTGTCAGATACAAAATGTTCCAGATACTATTTTTTTATTAGTTATGAGACTTGAATTTTTTTATTTAATTACCTCCTTAAAATTAAAACCGTTAAGTACGCCTAATTAACGTAAATACACCAACAAAGTCACTGTAAGAAAATAATGTTTTTGAGGTTTTTAAAAAAATCAGCCAGAATTAGACATTAATTATGCGAGCCCCACTCGCACTTGGCAATTTTTAAGATTATTACCAAAGTTACTTCTATTGTAGAGCAGGTATTTATAGTTCCATACGTTTACAATCGATAATCGACCCATTATAATTCGACTGTTGGAATAGGGGTCTCCTCTCATATAGGGCCATAGTTTGCCACGCTGGCCGAGTGCGGGTTGGCAGACTTCACATACCTTAGAAAACATTTTTTTTATATTAATTCTAAGATGTGCAGGTTTTCTCACGATGTTTTCCTTCACCGTTAACAAGTGATATTTTAATTTAAAACGCACTTTTGCAAAGAGGTGCGCGCCATGGATTTGAACCCGGCACCCCCGGAGTGAGGGGCTGAATTTTTAACCACTAGGCTATCACTGCTTTACAATACCATATACTTATTCTATCATTTACGGTTACCATTTAGGGTTTTACTTTGCTATTGTATTACAGTGTACGTTGGACATGTCAATTGGAGTCCGTTTTTTTCTTTTTATACTATAAATCTGACACTTGCCATGTCTCGTAAGTTTCCCGAAATAATATTGTTGGCAATGAAGTCAGTATACTTGCCCACGATTCAAAATACAGTGATGCGACCCCTCGTTCAGGACCCCTACAATCAAACCAACTGACGCAGGGGAAGCCCGTATCCTAATGACAATTTATCGGATCATCAGTGATTCGTTTCGACGCTCACCCTTTGCATCTAATTCGTCATTAATTTTGACATTTAAAAAAATTGCATGTCCACTTTAAATATCCGTAAACATTTGTGTAACCAAATTACCCTAAATAAAACAAATCGATAACATGGCTTTATCTACATAAAGTTTTGTCATGGTGGCAACGGTAGGAAAGTCTGTAACGATTTCCTCACCACTATGTTTTGTTGCTTCAATGTTAACATTGTTAGAAAAGTTGCAATGGAGTTATAGATTGGATCTACATAAATAAGGATGGTAATGATATGCCATAAATTTCGCCAAGTCCCTTGAGATATCAAACACCTCCAGTCAACTTAGAATATTTTACGGTTGCCCTATAATTGTATGTTCAAACGCTTTGTAAAATAATAAGTTCGAGAACTTGTAACCACAGAAATAACGG
>DWEC01000601.1:0-16191 GCA_018245735.1 Microceris miodesmiata
ATAGCTGATCGGCATAAAGGTCCGCTTGCCACGTATGTTCTAATTTCAAATATGAACACGCCAATGAATACCGTTAATTAAGATTTTAAATTTGAATAAGTGTTAATTTTAAAACATTCTCAGAACGTTCTATACTTAACAATCTATCTGTAATTAAAAATATTAAATCAATTACTTAATGTTTGCACGTTTCAAATTAATTTCACTCAAAATAGTTCATGCGAACGCGCGAACGCGCCAACCCGAAAAAAATACGTGAGTTAAGCCGGTACATTTATAATCAATTATAGATCTGTTACTCCCTTGTAATATAACATTACATATTATAATAATTGCAATTTAAATATTACATGATACAATTTAAATTAAACATGATGAACCGTTCGTTTAAACCCTTTACCAGTTCGTCACCAAACTAACCAGATCCAACCGGCTTAAACCGGATTATTGCACTTATAAAGATCGTTCTATTTCAACGTGTATGAGATAATTTGCATATTATCACTCGTTGTAACTTTGACCCATAATGTGTAATATGTGCAAAGGACGTACGTTCTGCGCACTAGAACGGTTAGCAAAATAAATTGCATTTTGTTTGTAATTACCTAAATTACTGAATATACATATACATAATAAACATCGTATTTCGTTGCATCAAATTGTGTCCTCAATTTTCCCTGGACTGTAATGTGTTAAATTCGTATAGAATTTCTGATTAAAGATTTTCTGGCTTCAATAGTGTATATAGACATGGTTTGATATTTAAACAAACTAATATATTTGATACAGATACTGATTGGTGCTTTTAATAATGATTGCCTAATCAGTGGCCGTTGTAACAACATTAGGGTTTATGTTCCCATTGCACGTTTAGATTAACAATCTCACATTTCTATGAAAACATCATTATCGGCTCTTTTTACCGTTGCGCATAGTAGAAAACCATATCCAAGTATGGTTCTCTTTTCAAAATGTCAAGTAAAAGAAAATAGTTATTTTGCATGCCATTAAAAACCATTTTCTGTGCATTATTTTTGTGTTCATGTTATTTTAGTTTCGTCTAGTGTTACAAAAAACCGAAAATTGATTCTTAAAAAAGTATCTTTAAGCAATTAATATGTTAATATTTTACCTAGGATTCTCTGCTACGGATTAATAGTATACAGATTATAAAATAGATATATGACAGGAGGACAGGCGCAGATAGAGCTGAAATCTTTCCAATTGTGTCCTCACCTCATTGCTAATGATTTCAATATCACCAAGTTCCCGACTAAGATCAGTTTGTCGCGAGCTTACTGCAACCCGCGGGAGGTTAAAGGAAGGACAGTCACGTCACTTTGTTGAGCTATCCCGAAAAAACATACGTCAGATAAGCTAATACATGTGTAACCAGGATTATCAAGGCATATGAAGTTAGTTAATCACAATTAACATTAATACCGATATAATGAATAACATAACATCGCGCCTGTATTTATTCGAGGAGATAGACAAAGGTGTGTAATATATTATGCGTTCCATCGAATATTTAATTGATAAACAACTGATTCTTAAATAACTTTATTTGTGAACTAATACATATTCTGCTGACTGTACCAACAGCAATATGTAACGCTTATAGGATTTTCATTTTTTTCGTAACACGAGGTTGAGTTGCATCAGACTATTATTATATATAAATGTATTGTTTATTAACTTGCGTAGATTAGACAACCTCTAATTAGGCTCTATATTTTGTTGTCATACTCAGCAGAATAAATTGCAATAATATATAGTGGAACTTCGAAATGTATTTTTTCCCGATCGTATAACTTGAGACTATTCACGACAAGAGTGAATAGGCACTTTCTAAGCAAGCGTGCCACATCCTAACCTTCATATAGCTTGGTAAGTAAGATTGTAGTCAAACGTGAATCTACAGCTATTTAAGAAAATCTATTAAAGTTTAATTTTAAGCTGAAACATTAGAGGATCATTAGAAAGCTGCTATAATATATGTATCCATGAAAGTTTGTATTACAAAAAGTAAAAACGTTGAAAAAAATAAAAAAATGAAAGTTAGCAACACAAAGTCAAACAACTTCAGCCGTTCTAACACCATACATTTTATACACAACCACAAATATATAGGTAATATTGATATGATGTGGCAACCCTATCCACATTAACATAAAAAGCTGAAGAGTTCTTGTATTTCATATTGTTAGTCGAGACAGCGGTGAATAGGTGTTACGATATCCATGTCAACTTATGAAAATTTGTTCACTCATTATAACAGGAAATGTTATTGTATTCCAATGGCGTGTGTGCGCAACATTTGGCGCCAAAACTTGCTGTCATTGTGACAGGTTTATCGCTATATTAATTCGTGAAAACTTTATATCCAACGCAGTTTAAGCATGTTCCAAGCAGAATATGAGATTTGACAGAGATACAATTTATATAAAGAAAAGTAGCGATAAAGCTATATTTTTTACAATATAAATATCGCAAGTATAAAAATCAAACAAAATACAATTTAATATTTCCTTCCTTACGATCATACTGTCAATGTTAGGCACAATAGTCTATGTTCAATCAGCAGCATGGGGTGAAGATTCTACAGGTATTCTCTTTGATATAAGAACCTCTATGATTGGTAGTTTTTACTGTTAAGGGGTTACTATACTGCTATACTACGACGTGTTAATGGGGAAGCCTATGTCCACTAGTGTATGGGATAGACCGTTAATGAAGACGAAGATGGGACTACTAAATATTATAATTAGAAAACAGCTACCTACATTTATTTTACCCAACAATTGCTTTCAGTAAACAGTAACACCTGTTACTAATAATACACAATAATATTTTGACAACAATTGCGTTGAAATAAAAAATAGCATTTCACTTCATTATATTTTTCACGGAATTGGCCCTAATCCGAACCTATGATCCCCAAATCATCAACCAGCTTCACTAATCACTGCATGTAACTAATGGACCAACATGTTTCCGTTCATCTGTTACGAAAACACAGTAGAGAAATGTATACCAAATGTCGCGGGCGCCAGTTCCGGGGAAGCATTGTATGCACAAACAGATGGAATCTGTGAGGTACAGTTAAATCGCATGAATATCGAAATGTCAAATGAATCATCTTTATGAATAATAAAAGTGTGCCATAAGAAAATATCGCTGTTATGAGACACGTAGATTTTTTCATAATAAGAAAAATATAATTATAAATATACAATCGCAAATTTCAGCGCCATTAATTATTTTAAAATAAGAGCCAAACTTAATTTTGATATTGACAAAGGCCTTCACAAGACGTAGTCTACAAAAGGTGCATCGCTGATCCAGTATCCAACTGCTGCTAGGCACTTTGCGTACATCGTCACTCCACCTAGCTGGAGGGTGACCCACGGTATGTTTGCCAAGTCGCGGTCTTCACTCCAGAACACGTCTACTCCAGCGGCTGTCGGTTCTGCGACAGATGTGACCACCCCACTGCCACTTCAATTTGCTAATCCTTCGGTATATTGCTGATATAAAGAGAATAATCTGTGCAGGAAGTATTGGTGTAAAAGTGAAAAAGGCCATACTCCGATGCCTTAGACATGTTGAGAGAATGGCTGATAAAAGAATGACGAAGCAGATACAATGTCAGTGTGCATTATATTGATGGAGGCAGGTAGGGAGGGAGAGACTAAGATTCAGATGTGTTTAACAAATAGGTCAGATCCTGGCTAATGGGAGACTCAGAACCTGTCTAAAACCGTTGTATGTGTATGAACAGAATAGTAAATGTAACAGAAAAATCTACAAGAATAGAGACATTTGCTCTCAGTGCTCTCTGCCTGCCCCAAAGTGACCAGACGTGACGATATAACAATTCAAAAGCTTAATACTTTAAAAGCTATGCTAGGGCGAGAAAACCTTTCAAAGATGGTATTTTAAAGGAAACCTCGTTATTTTTGTAGCACAATCCTAAAAATACCAACATTCAAAGTATTTACCTAATGTGTGTTTACCCGATTTTATTAACGAATTTTATCTTATCCTAAATTGGCTAATGTCTGTGACGGTATTATCAGTAAACATAGTCATTATCATCAATTTTACTAAAGAAGAATTTTATCAAGTGTGACTGCTGAGAAGTCCTCGGTTCAACTTTCAGATCGGGTAGTGTTGGATTCTTCTAACTTAGATTTTCTAGGAAAAAAATCTACGAATCTGAATCTGTGCCTGGAGTATAGCAATAACCTAACCACCATGGAACGTACATCGTATCTAATTGGGGAAACGTGGGAGTGTATTGTACTCCTCTGCCTATCCCTTCGGGGATTACAGGCATAATGTTACGATCGCATGTTCTATACTTACGTAAAAAGCGAAGCAAGTAACTTAAATACTTCGGATAATATTTATTTTATCATTATTTGATCACTGTTGGAATACAGTATATTAATGTGATAATATTTATTTTAGCATTATTTGAACACTATTTTAATAAAATTGCAATTCTATTTAGCTTTTCTACTTACCCCTAATATAGTGGATATTTTAAAACACCTTTTGCATCGTTCAACGTACTCAGTGCTACAAGACGGTCATATGGGACAATAGATATTTGTGCCACGCAGTACATGACCGCGTTGTCATTGTATAGATTGTATGGAAAAGATTCGTCCACGCGTGGGCCGACCGTACCCTATTGATGTCTCCATAACACTGACACACTGACATTTTAAATTACATCTACATATATGTAGATATATTAAATCTACCGTAAGTGTTAACGAACGGGATTATATTTGAAGGACGCATAGACAATTGTGTATTTGATTTTGCTATGCGGAGTTGTGCTACAGGCTCAATTAAAGGGGAGGCTTAAGTTTAACAGTGAAGTGAGATAGTTCATAGAAACAGTACAAAAAGATATTAGTTTCAATTTATAGAAAACTAGTGTCATAATATTACAATTTGCAATAAATAAAACAAACATACAAATAATATTCAATATATTTGATAAGTGTTCTTCAGTCGATTTTGAATATGGCCTTAGCAATGTTGCCAGCCTTCAAGTCGTTCATAGCATTCTGATACTCTGCCAGCGAATATGTTTTCACACCCAACTTACTGTACTCCAGATACCTGAAAAGTTAAAGAAAATCAAACCATGATTTTATGGCGCTAAATGACAGAATGCACGGTTTCGCTGCTTCTGGAAAAGAAAGTGATATTATCTCTCTATGCTCATCTTAGCTATTTAGGAGATACGTGTAGCGAGCGTCATCGTAAAGGTCTTGCGTAAAAATTGAAGTTACACTGAAGTGAAGAATAATGGGATTTAAAAATGAAACTAAACAGAAAAACAAGAAAACGACATGAAGCACAAATCTAATACAATCATTTATGACATAACATAGATATAAACAGATAAAAGAAACAAATCAAATAAGAACGTACCTACTACCCATCGCTTTAAGCCATCCAATGGCTTTTGGAAAACTGAATGGATTGATTTTCACACCAATGATGGTTAGCTCTTTATCGTATATCTGGTAAGGATTGACTCTGAAAATAATGTATAGACTTGCATTAAACTATATTTTCTAGCCTTAGAGAGCTTACTAAACAGTCGATATCAGTATTCACACTTTCACAGTTCGGTGGCAATCGTTATTAAGCCACATTAAAAACCATAAGAGTAGCTTTTAAATTTTCGATAGATAAGTTGACTACTAGGTCGTAAATCCATTAAAGTAGGGACAGGTAGTAACAACTAGCGTTAGATGGGTCGACTGGGTCGAGCAGTAGGTCGACTGGGTCGAGCAGTAGGTCGACTTGGTCGAGCAGTAGGGCGTAAAAAGGCTCTAGGGTTATGTTTTAATTACTTACGAGGCCTGATGGGTCGGAGGACAGCAGCCAAATAACACGTATTTCCCGCCATGTCTGAGATAATTGAAGCTAATCTCCATCACTTTACCAACACCTGGAAAATTATTCGAGTTTATCGAATCAGTCCGACCGGACTGTTTATCGATTCAATGGACTGTATAGGCCTTTTGTTATCGTATATACCTGTCTATGTAACGATTTAAAAGAATAATTTAACATGAATTTTGACTGTCGTCGAAGCGGAATCCACTTGAGTTCAGCATTTACCTGTGCAATCAATGATGACGTCATACAGCTGTTTCTCTTTGTCCAAAATGTCCGGTGTAATAAGCCTGTATCCGGTTTCTGCAAATAAGAGACTACGATTAATCTTACACGTACTTACACGTAATCCTACGTAAAGCTTACAATCTTAACGAATATAATAAAAAAGGTTGGGATTTCAGTCCGTCTTCCAATGAGCCTGGAACTAGGCCTTTGTCCAACCTTAGGTATACAAAAGCGTGAAGTTCTGTGGTGACAATGCAGCTCAGGTATTAAATTTACATACATTTTTTAGTTAGTATCTCCACAACATACGAGTAACTGATCATGAATTGAAGCGGCTATGATTGTTACAATATAATAATACATACAAATAAATAACTACATACCAAGGTTCTTAACGATCTCTAGCCTGGTCTTGTTCATCTCTGAGACGGTCACATCTCTGTGGCCCTGATGGTGCAAAGTTGTCAACCAGAGATTACCTATAATAAAAAAGAAATAGAGTAATGAAAGTATTTTTCTTTTATTTGCGCTTCTTATTTAAATTCAGTTCTAGAATTTTCTGGCGTACTTAGGTCTGTCTTCTACCACAATACGACACTACCGTAGACAACACGTTCTAATTATACCATCAGCTCATTTTTGATAGACAAAAACGTGAAATTACGCCGAATTATGAAACGTGAAGTAGGTTTATTGTCATACATATTTGATAGATCATAACTATAATTTTTCTTCTATTGAGGATTGAATACAATATGTATCAAATTCCTCGTTAACCACTGGTAAAGTTTAGCAGCTAGAGTATTTTGATAACACAAAAATTTTAATATTTTTAATCGCATAATTTCTTTATCATATATTACATATTGCACATTACAGCAACATTTAGATATGAATGTTTATTACAACTTTATCTGTTTCACGGGCAATCTTTATGTGTACGATTTATCTTATAACCTCATGATGTGTTTTTATTTGAACTTGAAGATTATATAGTTTTATTATCTTTCATTAAAGATGTGTCATTATATAATGATGAGAATGATGAATTTACAATATTGGAACGACTTAAACAAAAATTTTACTTACACCAGAAAAATTTGTGTATGTTTAAAATATTAGTGTATGATGTTTCGGTTGGGCCCAGCTACGTAAGCTTATATTCAGATAATTTCAAATACTATAAGTCAGAAGTTGACCACTAGAAGTAGTTATTACAACCAATAAATGTATCAGTACTTACCGATGATACCAGCACCGACTACCAATATCTTGCTGCCGATGGACAGAGGTGAAGCGCGGTCAAACCCATGCGACACGCAGGAGTACGGTTCGCAAAGTCCAGCTGTAAAGGACCTCAAGCTCCTTAACGATCATACGTAATAAGATTTGGTAAAGTCCAAAAGGCATTGTAATCTAAATATAATGACCTGTTTGTCACGCTGAACATATCTCATCCTACGAATGTATCATAGCGGTGTGAAGAATATGCCAGACCCATCATGAAAGAAATTGTAGTATATCAATAGTATCGAAAATAGCATAACCATGTCATAAACGGTACGGATTACATACATAATCGTATATCTCTTGAAGGTCAAAAGAGTCTTCCTTGATTTCGGCACACATTTTGGGGTTTTCTGAATATTTGATTTTTCCTATCAAGTCAAAGTTTTCATTACATAAAACATGCTAACCATAATTATAAACATTCCATTATGAAAGACACGGTCAGAGAACACTAAATTTATGTTCACATTTAATCAATTAATAATATTTAATACTATTAATTCGCGTCTATTAAGTCAAATCTCCAGAATTACACTTATGCGCGTAACTAAAGTAGAGGATTCCATGTGAATTTCACCTTGCTCCGTAGTGATGCCATCTGGCAAGGTATAGACCTGATCCTGCGGGCATAGGACATATTGTGCCCAGCCACCATCCCTCCAAATACCGATGGTGCTGTTAATGCCCGCCGTCAAACAGTATTGGTATTGGCCGTTCCGGCAGAAGTCGCAGAGGTCACAGGCTCTGGAGGAGTAACAATAAATATATGATGTGACCCCTCAGATTCCGAACTTTTTACTGTGCTATTGATTATTATAATCTGGTTTCCATCAAACCTGCGCGGAAGCAAATTATTCTCCTAACGGCTAATCAACACTTTTACAGCAATGATGTTGGAGGATAGAAGCTTATTCACCATGTATGATGCAAAAAATTAATTTGGTCGTTCTGAAGGGAACGGATAGGAAAGGTAAGGCTACTATGTGTAATGCGCAATTTTTTTTAACGTTAATGCCCAACCCTAATTCTACAAGACGTCTTTGCTTTACTTGGTGATTGCTCCTCTTTTTATGTAGGAAAATGGGCAATCCTTTTCAAGCTCGAACTAACCACGCCCTGCACATGGTTAGTAAATTTAGCAACACCTACTAAAATAAACTTCAGGCATATTTATCATGAAACTACTTTTCTTTCTTTTTAAAGTTGGAAATTAATAAGACTATCAATATGCCTATATTTCTCGTATCTAATTGAATGTCATTATCAGCTTCGGCTACAATTGTAACATAGAATTTCAGAAGTCCTAAAACTTTCTAAATGTTTGCTGAACTACATTTTACCAGTGATCAATAATCTCCAACCTGTTAGGATCAACGACGACCTTCTGACCCACTTTGAATATGGACTTCTTGCCCACAGCGTGTACCACGCCGCTGAACTCATGCCCTAGTGGGAGTGGATGGTCCTTAAGTGCTGGAAATTCTCCCTGCAAATAGGTCATCAACATTTACCAAACATTTCTGAAATTAGATATTAGTAGTGCTACTACTAAAAGGTGTCAAGTTATTTGACATCCTAAGCAGATGACAGTGAACAAAGATTGAAGCTAGCATGGTCGAATCTTAGAAAACCTGTACTGGTTAAAGCTACCAATAGAATTGAGTAAAAATAATATAACGATAATATTTTTGGACATTTAATGGAAAATATTTAGGAAAAGGTATACTTGAAAACAGCTTCTGTTATGCTAACCACATGGCTGATAAACTATATTTTGTATACTTGTTAAGGTGTAATTAAATAGTGTTTTTTACACCCAGTTACAGAACAAAATATACTTGCGCTTATCTGACAAATATTTGTCCTTACACAACCCAAGACCTCAGCAGTCAGGATCACTAAATACTTATTGCTGTCGTCCCCACCTGAATGATATGTAGATCGGTGCCACAAACGCCGGAGTATTCCACCTTGACGATCACATCATCGTCTTTTGTTATCACTGGCATAGGGTAGTTCTCGTCATACTTCAGGGCCAGAGCCTTCCCATCAAACACAACAGCTTTCATTGTTATTCTGTAACAAAGAAATAAAAGGTAATATCACGCATGTAATCCCCGAAGATATAGGTAGAGAGGTGTGGTACACTCTCATGTTTCACCAGTTACGTTTACGTCCCACTGTAATAAGCGGTGAGCCTATTGCCGTGCACCGGACGCAAACCCGAACTCCGACTTACTACAAGAAATTCTAAGTCGGAAAAATCCAATAGTACCCCGACCCAGGGATCGATACCAGGACCTCTATCGGTAGTTGCGCTTGCAATCACATCGACCAACGAGGCCGTCGAAAGAACAAAAAGTATTAGTCAACATTTAACAACCATCTATATTTCATAGCTGATGAAAGAACTGCAATCAGTGGCATAAATAGGGTAGGATCTATTTGTGAACATTAAGACAGCAATAAATCGTTAAGAGCATCATGTCTTTAGTTTTAGAGGCTGCTTGAACGACACTATACATTCACAGCTACATGTCTCATTTTTGTTCTTCACTAAGTTCCATGGTTTTATACTCGTAGGTAATTTACTACTCAATGTTACTGAAAATACATTGCCTCGAAAAATTTATACACGTACATAAATCTCGCTAAAAAAAATTAAGTGATCGTCAACATGTGACATATTGTAACGATGGACAATTATGTAAATATTATTGATTGCAAAATAAATACCTTTATCCTAACAATCCCGATACGCTTTTTCTACATTCACGCCTCTCGTCATATACTCACATCATACACAGTGAAATAACAGTTGTACAAATAAATAAAACAATTACATATATAGTTTTCCTTATAACACAATATCTTACCAACACGACGTGCGCTGGATCCGTCTTATATCTAAATGGCTGATACGTTAATAGTACCCAGTGGGTATAATATAAAATGATAAACATTGATATAATTACATAATTAAATAATAGAATGAGTATGAAACCGTTAAGCAGTAACACTGTTCCAATTTTGAATTATCTTCAAAGTACAGATAAAACTAAGTAAACAAGCAAATAACGAAGAAAATTTAATAAGTTGAAGCCAATTAGCTTCGCATGAATAAGATACTTTTTGATTTCTAAATTGAAACTAAAAACGACTTATTTTTAATTGCTGAGGTACAAGTAAACTAACCAATTGATGATAAATGGTCTTCGTCGCTAATGATCATTTAAAAAATTTCAAGCATGTAACCCTATAGACTCGTTTTACTTTTTAAAAATATATGCCACAATTTTGTAAAAATATTTGCTGCTTTTAAAAAACACGTCTCTATTAGGCTGTTTTGTCCCGCCTTTGCTGTTAATTGATTTGTTACACTATGCTTTTGGAATAAATAAGATTATCGCGATAACAATATACCTACCTACGTCGTAAATTCGAATGGCCATTTTTTATCTTATTATTGAATGCAGTGTTAGCATTTAAATATCATTTTACACTAGCTGATACCTTTACACTATGTTTGGATTACTTTTTATATTAATAATATATTTTATGTGCAAAGGAAGAAACAGCATAAAGATCTGAAGTAAATAAGTATATACTTCTTACAATATTTCTTTGAGAACAATGTTACTCATTTCAATGTATGTACCTAAAATATATATGTCTATTATATTATTTATTTATTTATTCTTTATTGTTGTTAACAAAGGGCGGACTTAATGCAAATTGGCATCAATCAGTTTTACTGTAATCACCGTCACTAAACTAGACCGTCACTAAAGATGGAGTGCTTGTAAAAATCGTTGTTTCTTAAAATCTTAAAACCTCATATTAAATGAAGATGTTTCTTATCGAACCTTTTATCGTTCCACTATTGCAAACGAGTCTCCTTTCAGAAAGAGAGGGTTAAGTGCACAGTCATTAGATGAATATATCGCAATATATTTTTGTTATGTGTCTAAGAAATGTATCTTAGAGATCTAAATAGAATCTTTTTCCATGGCACGTTCTTAATGGCAGACCTCGATCATTTCATTTCTATAGATATTCCACATGTCTCTATGAAGGTAAATGCAATGAAGGTAAATGTATGACCTATAAATGTGCCCCTATAAAGTTTAATAATAATTTCAATAGAAAACCGTTGATCGATGCAGGTGACGAAGGAGACTATTACACGCCTACCTTGACTATATAGGTCAGGTAATGTTTGATAGAGTAGTCAGATGTCTCCGCAATAAGTAGGTATTCGAGTATCAGGAAAACAATAGTTTAAGAGCACGTCTGTAAAGACGGACGTTTGTAAAGAGACAAATATTTGGCAATCCGAGCTTAGCTAGTAACAACAGGTTTTTCTGCTCTATCCTACTATGCTGTCACGGTGCGTGTTGGTGGATATACAAGTTAATGGCGGTTTCTGTCAAATATTTTTGAGCCATCAAAAAGTCTAACAAGACATAACGGTTGCTTTACATCGACTTAAAATTACGATATAAAATATAGAAATATGCCTTTAAGTGCCAGGTTTTATTGATTCAGTTTAAAAATGGCTTGCAATCCAGTTATCTACCTTTTGGTTTTCAGCCGTCTGGTTACCATTAGACAAGATGTGCCTATTTTGAGAGCAGACTGTCATCTCCTCAATACAAAACTAAATATTTAGAACACTGGACAAATTTGCAGCCTCGTCAAGCCTGCGAACAAGGCTGTCATTATTTCGAAGGTCTTGACTCCAACACTAGGTGAGTTTGAGTGTCACTGTAGCTCAGGACCAGAATAAGAGCTACGGTATCTCCTGCCTGTCGTAAGACGTGACTTAAATATACTTATATGTATGTGTATGTATGTATATTCATGTAAGTATGTGTGTATGTATAGGTATAATATATATGTGTATGTATGTGTGCCTACGACATGCTCTATCCATCACCCAGAGTTGACTGGGAGAGAATGCCATTAGGCATTAAGTACGCCATTGTATCCCTTAGTTTATGGTGCTACAAAAGTTTAAATAAATAAATACTCATACCGCACTTCGATTGACACAATTAACTTCGATTGACGCCAAATCTGTTTCTACGCATAGGTCAACTTATATGCTGCGCACTCTACCTGACAACATTACTCGTATTTACGCCACAATAGAGAGTTCGCAATAAACGTAGTTGCCCAACTTACCTATGTTACAAAGTATAAGTAACCCAGCTATCTTTTCTACTAATTTTACGTTTTAATAAAATTATTTTTTTATAAGGGCACCTACGCATCATGCGGTTAGCCGGACTGCGACCAGCCGTGCGGCTGACCGCAGTAAAAAAATTGTACGAGAAAGTAGTTTTCATTCGCACTGTGATGCGGCTGCCGGCCGACCGCTTCGGTCGTTCTGTGCACTGCGGCCTGACAGACGGCCAGCCGGACGGTTGCCAATTGCCATACATACTACAGATAGTGCTAGTTTGCGGTTGCCCGCCATTGACGATGCACGTGTTCATCGATGCTCCTGCATTTTACTGTATCCAACTATGGATTTCGATAAAAAATATATTTATTTGAGATACAAGAGAGGCCAGCAATCTGGAATATAAAATCCGCAGAATATTCGAATGAAAATTTACGTTTAAAAGCTTGGGAAGACTTGGTGGATATTTATAGAGTTGATTTATCACAAGATAAAAAAAAAACAACTTGTGTATCTTGCTTTGTTATATTGATTTTTAATATGCTCAAAAGTTCTTCAAACGATATAAGACTCATTCTAGTATATACAAAAAACTTGTCTACGCACTTTTTGGGCTCTTCGAAAAACAATTCGAAATGTTCGCTCTCATCTCGCGTTTGCAAATAAGGATGGACCCAGTACCTTTTTTTCTGTTTCTTTTTCTTTATATAACGCGAGTAAATAGAATAAATAGCTGCGACTTCTTCGATGTCCATCTTGCAAATTAGTCGACCCAACCGCAAATCACGACGGTTTCTAACCGCACATTCCGATTGTAGTTGCGGCTATCCGCCACCCGGCTAACCGCAAGTGCAACCGCGTCCTACGGTTAGCCGGACGGCTGACCGCATTCCGACTAACCGCATAATGCTTAGGTGCCCTTGCTGAAGTTTCACTTCTATCGTGTGTGTATCGCACACACCCTTTTTTTTTAGGAATAAATCTGGCTAAACCAAAATAATTAGAATTATTTTACGAAAATCAAATCCAACAGAATATGAGTTTGTGCAGTGATTCGGTATGATTTAACTTTATTCATCTCAATATGTAAAGGAATGAAATGAATTGAATAGTGCGTCGTTCCTTTGCCTCGTTCAAGCGCCACTCAAGTGAATGATATCATCTGTTCCCTTTTTTATTCTGTGTACCTCCATTCAAATGATAGTTCTTGTCGTGTGAAGTGTGAAGTGGTCAAGCGTGGTAAAAAGCGTAGCCTGTACGACGATAATGGGGTTAAATATCTTCAAATATTTCACACTTTTGTTGTGTTTAGCAGTAACTGGTAAGTTAAATGATTAATTTTATTGCAATTGTCTTTCATTACTGTGGTAAATGAAAAGTAGTTACCTGTTAATGCATTTTTATTTCTAGTTTGACTTGTGTATACCTTCATTGTTTACAACAAAAAGCACGTAACGTATAGGACACACCCTATTTATACTTTTTTAAAGCATTTTTTAGCATTATAGAAATAACAAATTTTTACTCGTAAAATCAAAATTTAAGGACTTATAAAATTTTCGACAATAGGCATCGCGTCTTCAACATTTTGTCTTGAATTGCCGTAAAACGGATGTATTATAATGGTATTCCGTGAAATAAAACTAATTTTGTTCGTTTTTTTTTAAATAACAGTAATGACGACATCAAGGAAAAAGCTGCGGCGTTCTTTTTTCAAATTTGTCTATATATTTTCTGCGTCAGTAAGCTCATTTTACAGAGGGGTGATTTTTTAAAGCGATAAGAGTATTTAGTTCGCTACCTATTTTGATTTTACATCGTCCTATTAACCTGTATTTATCATCGTTATTTAAGTTTAAATGCAACCGATTATAGTTACAAATTGAAAGCTTGTGTCAGGGTGTAAGGCGTTGTATTTTTTTCATTTGTTCCAAGATTTTCAACCGTAAATGTAGTAATATTACCTTATGGGTAATACTTCATGCAAGGAAGAAATTTATTCAGCTTTGGAACAAGACATCGTTAGTTAAATTATTATTGGGTTGAAAGATTTAGAAGCGTTCTTATTCAAGAATGCTTGTCTTACATTTGTAAGACATGTATGACTCAAATTCTTACTTTACATTAGGAACTATATAAATACATTTTATCACACCTATTTGTCACAGAGGTTGGCAGACACTACAGTTTCAAAGGATCTACTATCCTAACACACTTTCACATGTTATTTGTTCATCAAAAATGTCATATATACTTCTCTATCAAAAGAATCTGTAAAATGTCCATTCATTTGTGAGTATTGCTATATTGTATAAAGCTATATTTCACGAAATGTTTATTATCATACTAAGTTTTAACATAAAAATACTGATTCAATATTGATAGACAATGGTTTAAAATTGTTGTGTTACAATTACAGAATTAGGTATAATTAAAATAATAATCTTTATCTGATCAAATGGTAGCACCTCCTAATATTGTAACAGTTATTGAGCTATAATTGAGATCCATGACTAGTCATAGATATGACATTATTTTTGAAGCTATTGAGAACAATGATTGATCATGGATGTAACACTATTCCTGAAACTATTGTAATCAATGATTTATCATAAACGTAACATTAATAATGGATGTAGCAGGTCAAGTAGTGCTTTTCTATCTTTTTATAGACTCCTTGAAATGCAATATACTGGATATTTCTAACAAGGATTTGTTAGAAGTCTAGTCCAATAGGTCATTGTCATTAAGCTATCAAAAAATCATTAATAGATTATTATCTACATCTAACGACAATGATAGTGTAATGACAATGACCTCAATTGAAATTGTTCCTCAGAGCTGATCAGGAACTCTGGGAGTCTCAGAAACTGATTTGATCTATGAATAAAGTAAAATATTCAGAAAAACAGCAGATCTGTAAGCACCAAGATATTTGGCACTGTACTCTCTGCCTACCTATTAAGGGACTGGTTGTTATGATGTAATAAAATTATCAAAACTAGCTCTAAAGTTGTCATATAGCTCCACTTGTTCAATTAAGCTGCCTATATCAATCAAATAGGAGGAAAAAAAATGTGGTATCATTCCTTACTTTGATTGAACAATATGAAACTGGTCTTGACCACAAAAAGACAATATGCAAAATTTTCCTTAATAATGTATGTACATAGGTAGATATGAAACAGTCAAGTGTTTGGGATAATTAGGACATTGTGTTCTATATTTACTTTAGGTTTTTTGTTCTTGGGATTTGGCAACACAACTTTGACCAATTGAAATAATCTGTGATAATAAATATAATAGTTATAGTCATATATGTACATGCATAGGCATAACTTCAGTATTTTAAAATCTGTACATCTAAATAAAATTGAAGTGTATGTTTATCATATCAAAATAATAGCATTTTAATGAGTACATATGAAAGTATGTGCAGCAGATATAAAATAATAATAATAATAATCAACCCATTATCATTCCACTGTTGGAATGCGGGTCTCCTCTTGTATCAAGAGGGTTAAGGCCATAGTCTTCCAAGCTGGCCAAGTGCA
>DWEC01000602.1:0-16173 GCA_018245735.1 Microceris miodesmiata
CGTTTTTAATACGGTACGCCATAAACTGCTTTTAAATTCTGTGATGTGATTTGGAATAAACGTAACTCATGTTTGCCACGTAAAACGTAACTGGTGAAACGTGAGAGTGTAGTACATTCCTCTGCCTACCCCTTCGGAGATTACAGGAGTGACAATGTTTTTTTATGTTTTTATGCAATGAGATTACTATAAAGTTAAGTTTTTAATGATACCTACTCAAATTCTAACGGCTAATTCGTTTTGCTTTTGTGTAACAGCTTAGTGTCCCTCAGTTGAGCACAAGTCAAGCGACTTTACAAATAATAGTAATAATAAAGGTTATGACAATGAGTATTATATTATAACATTTATTTTATAAAGGGTTATAAATACAAGTTTATGAAAAAAATCCAGACATTTTGATTTTTCAAAAAAATCCGATCTCGTAAACAAGTACCCTTCATACAGGACTTCGTATGATCGTATATAGGAAGAGTAATAAAGCAGGAAGCGGGAACGGAGCCAATAAACGTAGATTATCGGGAGTTATGATGCGATTCCCGTTAATGCGACACGACAATAGGCCGCGGGCGGGCGGTCCCGCTTATGTGGAGACGGATCATGCACAAATATTGACATTCTTATATAATCAAGCCAGGTTCCATTCGGGGTAGGCAGAGAGAAGCACGTGCCAAATATCTCCGTTCTTATACCTGATATGATTGTCCTTAGGTTATCGACATATTTTACTTGTTTATTTTTCATTCTCTATACGGCCTTTGAAGACTGTTCACACTGGGGAAGCGTAGGCCTTAACAATGATTCTGAAAGCAGGTATATATTCAACAGTGGACAAAAGGTTGTATGATTGTGAAACATCTGTGCCACTTACGAGTAGTCATTTTAAAGTAATCACATATAATAATGTTTTGCTTACATACTTGAATCTTCATTGTACGTTCAAAATTTCACATATGATAAATAACTAATTAATTTAATTAATTTATTTATCCATTGTTATACTGTCGAGAACTACGTTAGTTTCTATTTTGCTACCGATTCTCATTATTCATTGTAAGAACAGTTATTTCGGTCAAGTATATATAGTGAAAGAACAACGAAAACAAATAATATAATTGATTTGAAAAAAAAATGTCTCAAATATTTTATAATTTGTTTGTTGCTATTTATAGTTTTTTCAAATTTTGGTTTGAAAATAAATCAATGAAAGTATTTAGATAAATACATAGATAATAAGTCCCCTTCCATACATGTGCAGATAGCCCGGAGGGCGCATCACTCAAATCGCATAGACAAAAAGAGATCTGCTTCATGTTACGGAGTCAATATATCATCAGCAAACCGAATAATTGTTGGCTGGAATGCTTTGATCGCCCTTAATAAATCCTGCCTTGTATCCACATGACAGATTCGACAGCCGTCCGTGCAGCGGCTCTGTATGCACTTGGGAAATATTTACATTGGAATTTTTCACTTATGAATGTGCAATGCGACATATGCTACTGTTACATTGCTCTATATTTACTAGATATTATTTTATAAGTATTTATTAATTATTTTTTTTAAATTGCCTATCGAATTCCTTGTATTGAATTAGCGAAATATCCTTATATTTTTGTTTACTAAATCAAAGATAAATCACCCGCTAGCCTTGAATTCAACCACAAAAGAAAAAAAATACACCCTCATGAATGTTAATTGCTCAATCGCAGAAAGCTAAACACTTGACCTATCTACGTGCGAGGAACGAACATGCCAATACGGCCGATACTGTGCAAACACTTCGACACGAGTCAATGTTGACACGGGCGCCCTCTACGGCAATAAATACTACCTATCAATAAATTAGCTTTGTCAATCCAATAGGACCATCAGGGTACCGATATCTTGTTTGGAGCTAAGCAATATAATCGATAATGTTAGAAATGGAGGATGAAAAGTAATTTGGAATTTATTCAGTATATAAGTTCCTACCTTTTATGTATAAGGTCCATACAAAAATATGTTATATGTCTATTGAGGCATTCACAACTGAACAATATAGGTTGATAATTTTTTTTTTTAAATGATTTAAAACATTGGAACGTTAACATTTTCAACTAATCGTGCTCGCGTGACAAACTATCCTTAAGCGATAATCTCGAAATTAATTTTCAGTCCAAGCGAAACGGCAAATATTGATAGAAAAAGTTCAATAGGCGAAAATAAATTAATTCCAGTTCTGTGGGGTGAACCGGGGAATAAAGATATCGCCGGACGCAAACAGAACGATACGTTGCCGTGGCATCGTAAAAAACGCTTTAACATCCATTCACATTTATGTCCCCTGTTTGCGCGGTCGCAGACCACTGGGCTCGGATACAAAGTAACTGATTGTCTGCAACGAGCTGGGCTATTTGTTCTTCCTACGGCTTTTTTGCTTCGATTTTTACACTACCATCCATATTTACCATACTTTTATACAATTCCCTTTACGAATGTAGTTTGTAAAATGACATGTTTAGTGTCAATTTCATTTTTTTTAGTCTTAATTAATACATTTCATTGTGACTATATCTCGATACTTGTAATAAAAAAGTTATTTAAATATTTATGTCTACTTGATACTCGTTAAGTGCTGAAAATTAAATAAATCATAGAGTTATTTAATGAATCATTCTGTTCTAAAACACAAATATTGTGGCGTGATGAACTGAAAGATAACACAATAAAAATCTTAATGTAACAAATTAATCTTCAATAACACGAGAAATGAGTAAATTTTCAGCAAAAATAATGGGTTCTATTTCGACGGTGCTTTTTGTTACGTTATACGCTCGCGAAGGTGCTCGAAACAAAAGTTTCCGTAGAAGTTTTATCAGGGCGTCCCCCAGACACAGGGGTCCTTTGACCTATTTTCGAGATGATCCACAGAGCGGAAGAACAGTAGCACCTTTACGTTGATGACTTTAAGTTGTTTTAATACATCATTGTTGCCTTGGATGGATGCTCTTTAAAACTTTTGACCATTTTTCGGTATACCTTCAGGGAGATGGTTACATCCAGTTTTTCGTAGTTGAAGATGCACGGAGAACTCTAATATCGGCATTTCGATATTTTCTGTTATTGTGAGCTTATATTATTAATGTAATAAGATTTCATTAAAATCACAGTATTATTTTGCTAACAGTTAGCTGACACAAAAAATGTATTACTTACATTTTGAGTTATTTAGTAACTTTATAAATTATGTGACGTCACATTATATACATTTCGATTTAGAAGTGCTAAACTTGTTAACACTAGCGCATTATAGCTTCATATACTTTATTTACAGATAATATATAAGTATCGTCTGCAATGTACAGCACATTAATAACGACTCATAGATACAGACCTTAATCTAAAAATACCTATAATAAAACTAATTGATTAATCAGTAATATTAAAAAATAAATGAGACGTCCCTTAAGACAAAAGGCAACTAATAAGGAATGGATTTGAGAGCCGCTATAAGCGTGGAAATCTTATTGATTCGGCGCTTTCGATCCCAATATTTACTTTCTCATCTATAAATTCGTTTCCAGACCCCGTTTAATGTTGATTACATTCCTCTTCCAAGGTTCAACTTTGAGATGGAAATAACTTGTTACTTCTATTAAGTAATTAGTCAGTATAAAGCGATGCTTAAGTAATGAAGCGTAATTATAAGAGAGGACACGTCTTAGGAGTAGAATAATTAAATCAATCATCCTATCCCCGTGGTGTATAATCTTTTCACTGAAATTAAATTTAAATACGTAAAACGAATTGAGACGGCTCTTTGAAATTGTACGCTCGGATGTTTTGTGTAAGACGAGAATTGGACGAAATTAGCTGATAGAGTTAATTGAGTGATAATCGATTGTACGACGCAGATTACTTAACACATTCTTTACTAATTACATACTTTGAGGTGTGAATCGGTCAAAAATATATGGTTATGACTAACAGAAACAAACACAATGGAATAAAAATCTACGCAATAGCGAGTATGTGTTTAAATTTTGAAATGTTATGTCTTTTACTGTATATTTTGTACACTATGTACCTATAATATATTCTTTTTCACTACAGCAGTCGGTTATTAAATTAAAATGTACGTAATATGTATACATGTGTTAATAGAGAAGAACTTGGTCTCAATATCTCATATCAAACATTTATACTAATGGCGTTTGATTGGTAGCAAAATTTAAGATATCCTGCGTCCCCCAGGGAGGGTGTGGGGGCTGAACTTTTAAAGATATTATCAGAAGGGTTGAAACGCGCCCATGCGTCCTACGTGATCGCGTCCGCCATCTGTCTTCGACGAACTGAATTTTGTTTATCTTTACTTTTCTCAGAAATGCCAAATATCTAGAAACGAACTTGTATCTCTTTGTTCCAATTGAATCGTCTTCGATAAAACTATGAACTGAAGTTCTCATTAATAATGTTTTGTTTTAAGTTTTAGCTATTTAATTATTTGAATTAAATAAAAAAAATACTTAATTTTTTAAATATTATTTTTCAATTAAATAAAAATTTATTTTTAAATTTCAATAGATTTTGTGTAGAAAACTCTAGAGTGTGTATGTATTTCTAAGACGGGTTCTTTTACTAGTCTATTGTGGCTATAAATTTTAGATATCCCTTAAGATTTATCGGAGTTCTTTATGGCCGTTGAAAAATTTTCAGATATAAATGACTTTGGTTACCATTATGTGTGTGCGAAAAACTGTGTCCATGAAGCGCTCTAGGTTGAAGAAGATACGAGCATTTATCGCGTCTCTCAGTTTTACAGAGCGACTTTTAACCAGAAGTTACATACTCCTATAACAATCTTTATGGCCGATCAAAACTTTTTACTATTACACAGAACTGATTAGTAAGAAATGTTAATAAATATTATATTTGTCCACAATAGGCTTTAAGAAGCTCTGCCGTTTTATTAAAAGAGAATCGTCTCTACTTTTGTGTCATTGAAATCATAAAAAAACAAAATACTCAAAAGGAAAATAAAACCTGAAGACTCCAGCTTTTATAAGACCAAAAGGTGCCATTGCTGAGTATTATAACCAAAACGATGTCCTTGTACCGAAATGAGAAATTCAGACGGCAAAATAAATTATGCAAACGTGCCGCAGTAACCATAAAAAATCAAGACTTTTCCTCCCGAGACGTAGAAATGTATTGAGACAGGAACTGGACGCACATAAATTTATCATTTTCCACTGCATAAAGCATAAATTCGAATCATTGGTCCTTCCTAGAGGGCGCGGAAACACAAAAAGTTTTGTTGTCGTTCCCAAGTAACAAAGTTTCAATATTATTATGCTAAGATAAAACAAACGAATGTTATTGTTTATTTGTAAAATACCCCTTAGGTTGTCGCGCTTACAAATATTTGTTGATACTATATTATATACTTATTCATTTCATTCTGAAAAAAGGTCTTTATATGGTGTCGTTTCATCTGTAATATTTTGGAAAGAATAATTGTAAATACGAGTTTCTGCCTCGTCAAACGCAATGACTCAAAAACGTGTTAAATGTATTATTTTACATGTCGTTTTATAACGATGTGAACCGATAGCCTGTTTTTAAATAAACAGACATTTTCTTTCAACATTGAATATTGATTGAATATGCAATTCAAATTAAGTCCCCCTAAGATATGCAAGATTTATTTTTAAAATAATCTTAGCATTATTCGAACAGCAACAAATCTGTGATGCGCTTTGAAAAATACCAAAAAATCACGTCCTTCATTCAACCAATATTTCTTTCAATGATACATTACGAAGGCGGTATTTTTCATGTCCAAGGCGTCTCAGTTTATTGAAAGGCGAAAGAGTGATTCAATAGGTCCACCATCTCGACACAATGCGAAATGCCTCGAGCAATACACTTCGCCGCACTTGTCACCCACATGGGTCCGAGGGTTGAATCTACATAAAAATATCCATATTTTAAATTTGATTTGAGGCGAACTTGGCGAACAAATGTTTGCTATTGAAAATTGAACGGGTCTCTGACGTGACAGAAATGCAATGCGTCATATATTTGAAAATGGAACCTTTTGTGGACAAGAAAATATAGAGTTTTAAATTTTGTTTGTATTGTGGAGCTGTTTGATGAATAAATCATATATTCATCATACCAAAACTTAAATAGTATTAATAATATTTTTTACAATTAATGAACTATTAAATTAAGTTTTTGGTAGGTACCTTAACACTGTATTAAGCATGCTAAGAAAAGTGAAGTATATAGTACGAAAGATACGGAAGTTATAGTTAAATATTCAAACAAATTAATAACATAAGTCTTGGAAATCGATCGTTGATAAAATATCGTTACAAATGTATGCACATTACTTGAAACTTTTGGTTTTAGGTGTATCAATGTGAAATATTTAAAAGGTCGCAAAGCGCCGGAGGCACGAACACCTCAACAAGACACATCTCTCGTAAGTAAATTGTCATGTCTCGAATCGCCGCTTATAATATTAGTAAAGTTCATAGAATGTAAATAAAATAAATAATACATATAACGATTTATACTATTTGTGTTCCAACACATAATATATTATGTATATTTTATTACAAATTGCTATACACTTTGTGGAGCGAGCGTTGTATATTATAAACCGACTTTTAACTTGAGTTATCAGCATCGATTTTCAATTGTATGTAGGTTGATCATTAAAACTTTAGTAATTTGTGAACGTAGGTAGATAGGAAGTCCTTGTGTTTGGTGGGGCGGCTCTGTTACATATGTGCTCTGTGGATAGGCCCGAGGCTCTTCCCTGCAGATAAGTTTGTGTACAGCACTACATGTGCGCCGGCCGCAGCCCAAGTTCGGGCACACTTGCGGCGGCCCCAGATATGTCATATTCGAGGGCCGCCGCGGACATCTTGCGCTGTAATATGCCGACTGATTGTAACTGTAGCGGGATCTAGCAGTCTACGTCCATTTGACTTCTGTGACATCTGCAGATATTTGTTACTAATGCAAAGAAACATGACGAAAAAATAAAAGAAAAAGACATGTGTGAATACGTACAATTATTTTTACAAAAAGATGTTAAGATGTAAAAAACATGTATGTACTTATACACTTGTAATGTAATGTGGAAACAGCGTACAATTTATAATACAAATATGTAAAATGTGCATGACTTTTTGACCGAGAGGTTACGAGTGTGACTGTTGATCTTGAGGTCCTGGGTTCGAATCTCGGTTCGGGTACTATGGGATTTTTTGATTTTACTCATTTAGAATTTCTAGTAGTCGTAGCTCGGGGTCTGGAGCTGTACCCGGTATATGGTAATAGGCTCACTCCGTATTCCTTGACGGGATGGATAATTTAACAGGCAGACTGTGGGAGTGCACTTAGATTATACATCTACGGAGAATACAGAATAAATAAATAAAAAACGGTATTGCTGAAAAGACAAAAAACTCTTTGTGTAACTAAAGAACTTTTATAGAAATTTTATATTTATCGGGTAAATATGACACATTACGTTACTGTAACAAACTCTGTATTTGCGCTTGATCACAAAACAAATATATGTTAATAACAGTACAATAAAATACAGAAATCGAGCAGGTGTTTAATAACACAAAGTGTCAAAACATCTGGGTCGCAGTACAACATGAAGAATGGAATGAGTTAGTCCGCACGCTCTTGCCAAAGCAAGTTTTCTAACGAACATGTCACACACGAACCGCAATTTTCATACGAACATGAGATATAGAATATAACAGCTCTATGTACACGTTCTCGTCGCCACACAATATTAAATTTGAATAATAAAACTATATCGTTGCCACGAAACTTAATATAATTTAATCTTAAATTTCTTGTGTACATTCAATTTGATTTTAAAATTCTTTTACATATATAACTCACACAAGCGTTTTATTAAGATACTGAAAGGGACTCACTGCCCTACAGCAGTATATTAGTGGTATCTGGCGTTAAAAAGAAAAAATATTATGTAAACATGAAATGATAACATATCATTATGGACTTGCATAATTTTACATTGACTGCAAACACTGCGTAGTCATTTGATTTGACCGTTACGGGCAATTTAAATCGAAGTTAAATAAACGAACACAGACATCCGAACTCAATGTTGAGAAACACGAGTAAGAATGTCATTATAATTTGTCATGTTAAAATAGTAGCAGTGATGTGTTAGGGATAACAGTAAGGACAATTCAATAAATTTGACTTTTAAATCGGTTAAAAACGTTGTGGAGTAAGCTCAATTTGCTCATTACATATTACCGATAATTATAATAAGTAACAGGGGCACGGTAGATTTTATTTCCGATACATGCAAGTACGATATATGGCGCCGAAGTTCGGGCATACATTGATACGCTCTCAAAGGAGTCATGTGTTTGATTTGGACTGGCTCGCCGGCCAATTGCAAACTTTGCCTCCTACGAACCTCGCTTTCTCTTTTTACTTCTCCTATATTTCATACAGAGTTCAATCAAATTGGTACAAAGTTTAATCAAACCCGGTAATATAAATTATAAAGTACTATCTGTCTCGTAAGGGATCTGTGACTATAAATAATACACATGAAATTAAGAAACTTTATTATAATTAGCGTACCAATATGTTTACTGATTAAAAATTAATAAAACTAGGCTAGGCGTTCGTATTTTTTTTTATTTTAAAGGTTATGATTACTTTTTAAAATATTATCTGTCAATAAAAATATACCTCAGTGTGATATATGCACCGAAAACGTTTTATATTCGAGCTATAAATAGAGTATAAACTTAAGTCTTACGTAATTAATAGTATTTTTAATTTGATGCCTAGAACATAGAGCACATAAAAGTACATATCTCGTAAACTTGCTTGTTACTAATAAATATTTTGGTTCCAATCCGCGTTGTCGACATAACAGCAGGCACGAAATTAAGGTTTGCTACGTCGCAAACATGTTTCAAAGTTTGAACACGCCATATATATACACCTATATACTTTAGCTGTACAAATTCCCGGCAATCCTTTAAAATCAGCTGCGATCCAGCCGCCACTCGAAGTGACCGCGGCCTGATTCCATTAATGCTCCCCCCTCGTCTCCCTGCACTGCAGTTAGTCGTCCCGAGCAAGAGTGACACGAATTTAAGCACGTTTTAATCTAGCTCGAACTGCCAACTTCTAGCATTTCCAAGATCCCTCTACTAGTACAAACATCTAATCGTACTTAGGTTAAATTTCCAAAAATAAATTTCTGTTAACTTGATGTTTCCAATGTGCAATGACGGCTTTATGACAATGTTGTTAGATTAAAAGAATTTCTTTTTAGGAAACATCGTAATATTTTTAACGAAATAAAATTATGTAAACTTCATTTTATATGACGATGTTCTGAAGTTTATATTATAATAAATCGTTTCATATTATAGAAACAATTATCAAATGTATTATGTACGTATTCTGCAATTTCTATATACGAACCTTTGTATATGTACGATATCATGTTCCCGGGTTAAATATATAATTAAGTATATGACATCTATATTTAACCCAAGACTGTAGAAACGCCAAATCCGAATTTTGATGACAGAAACACTAATGTTTTCGTTACGATATACGAAGTAGCTCAAGTTCTATATGCTAGTACGAAGTTAAATCCTAAGTACAAAATTAAGTTTAGGCACGACCACCCCCCGTCCTCTTGGCGTGCGCAAAAGTGACCCAAATGAAAGCATCTCTTAATCTAAGCTGGACATCGAGATAACAGTATTATAAACCGTTGCCGCCAACTGCAATTCGCTTTTAGAGCATTAGAAACTTCGACGTATTTAATCTGAACCCTATTACATTGAGTTCCAGGAATAGGGCTGTTACGCCCTTATCTTATTGCGAACGGTTAGATATAAGATATTCATTTCGATAAAAATAATACGATCCGGAGTTTACGATTATGCTTGCCATAATTTTTTTTCACTTACTTGTTTCGCATTTTAATACCCATACACAGATATTGTCACGGTTATTTCGCAGAGGCCTAGGCGAGATTAGAAGAGATTGAATTAGAAGAGATTAGAAGATTTATACCTGCTACCGTCTTGGCAGACTTCTTACGCCTCCTGTATATTATTTAAAGCCGTACTTCAATCATGCTCGACTATTGAACGAAATTTTGATCCGGCCTTCTTTTAAGATGTCTTCGATTTGATATGTACATGTGTTCGCCTAGGTCCTCTTCTGATTCTACCATTTACCTTATTCTGGTTCTGATCGCCTTATATGACTTTTGTAGAAATACATGATAATCTGTTGATATACATTTTTAAAAAATATGTATAAGTCTGTACGTATATGAATTAATACTGACAATTCATAATCAAATCTTTAAGAATTAAATTTATCGGGAAAATCAGTTTGCAATTGCATCATAATTTTAGAAAATTGTTTTAAAGGGCGAATGCATCGTATTTATTTCTTGATTCATTATGTTATAGTTCTTACATCAGAGACTTTTTATGATTTGACAACTTTTCGATTTTTTACTCGCTTTACTCGCGTGCTCTTCAGCAGTGGAGAGAGGCTTTTATCTGATTCCAAAAATAGGGCTGTAAGTTGCCATTATAGTTGCCGTCAGTGTTCGTGAGATTAACGAATTTGATAAATCTGATAACGGTTGTAAGCGCTGAAGGGACACTGATTTTTATTTCACGATAACGTCCTATTTTTCGGGCGAAGGGAACAAGCGTAGGGATGAATGTTTGTAGTAATTTGACATGACTACACACACATGTAATTGCATGTAGTCAAATCTGCGTTTAAATGTGATGTTTTAAATGAAATTGGTTAACATAAATTTTCTCTAGGTTATTCATTCGTGGTAATAATTTGAAACATAAATAAAAAAATTGAAACATGTATGTAGATATACATATATTCTAGTGACACGTGAAAGGATTATTGGGCAATAATAGGTTTGGTCCAAGGACGACAGCTTCAAATGAAAGTTCACAGCCGCCATACTACCTACACAGTTAGATGTATATCGTGAACTTTATTGAAAGATAATTGAATTTGGAACTCGACAACCCTGTACAAAACGGTAGATGTAACGAAAACATGATAGGGGATGTAATGACCGTCGGGCAGCGGTCCGGTATTTACGTAAAACAATTAGTGCTGGTAATGCGGCCGGCCTTAAGACCTGTCGACATCGCTCTCTGAATCTCTATAACTAAATATCTATATGTATCTTCGAATCTACCCGCAAAGATTTTTCATGAATTCGACTTTTAAATTTGCAAGTACTGCTTTACTGCTTTACATTAATCTTAAAATAACAAATCATTAGAATATCGTTTAAACTGTTCACAATTCATAATTTTATTCTTAACAAAATCTTTTTTATGTGTTTTTGTTAGATAATATTTTGGTTAAATCTATTATAGGCCATTGAAAATGTTGTAAGTACGAAAATGTTATAATGTTACATTTTAGTGATGAGAAATTCATTGGTACTATAATTATGAACACCAGATATGTAACTACTATTAAAATAAATGTAGGTATATATATTTTAGTTTGTATATGTGTAGCACCGTTTACAACATTGCATTCCTGAGGGCAACCGGCGCTGCATTCCTTGGTAGAATGTTTTACTCGCGCAACGTCTTGAAATTTAATAGGCAAGAATCTGGAGCCATAGGAGGGGTCTGAAAATCAGCATTACCGCTTTTGTATTTTATAACTTGGCAGATGTATTTCGATTCTTATGATATCTAAGTAAGAATATTATTTTAAGTAATTTATTAGTGATTCATTTCAGTTTTGTGATTTGTACTCAATTATTGTTTTGTTTCTTATTATTGTATGATATGTATCATATTTCTCATTTATATGAAGCAGCATTGGGTTATTCAGACAACAAAAAGTTGGGTTAACTTCGTTCGAATCAATTCACTCGTTCTTGAAAACCGTATTAGAGTCGTCTGCGCTCTTCCTAACATTACTGTGTACCAAACAACAGATAGATCAACACATTTCACTCACTAATAAATTTTTGTGTTTAACTCGTATAAGTAGGTATGCTTGTTCACCGACCAAATGACGAACTTACAGAAGGTTAACTGATATAAGATGGCGTAAATTGTTACTCAGTTTGAAATCAATGAAGATAATATCTAAACTTTTCTTAAAGATATTAATTTTGTAAATCTCATTACATTAAAGTGGCTATCAATTGTGTCATTTTCAACTTTGCAAACGCTTGTAGCTCTGAAAATGGCAGGTCAGAATTGTAAGGTAAGTTAAGTAACATAAGCGCTTGGAGGCTTGAAAACTTTGGATGGCATTGTCTCCTTATCACTGTCAATGCGGGCTAATGCAGTGAATTACATAAAAATAATGTTAAAAAATCCATAAGTAGCTTACACTAAATGACACATATTTTTATTTCTTTATAAACATTTTGAGCTTTCTCTATGAAAAAAGGCAGTAGTTACATCGCTACATACGTAGAATATAAAAGAAATAATAGACTATGTTCAATTCCGACTACGCTACATTCCGAAAACAAGATGTTAAACGCGCGTAAGATTACAACCGTAACCATTTACCTAAGCTTCGCGATCCACGTAAGATAGGTATAGATAGGAGTAATTTATTAGATCAATATTGTTGGCGGGGTCTAGCCGCTCGGGCCATAATGGTTATCGCCCCAAACGTTTAATTACCCACTCGATTCGAGACAATGGTTAATAAGAAACGATGCCTCAGCACTATCCCCGTGATTTATCGAGCCATATTCGCAAGTTTGGCAAGAGATTAGATGAATTACCAACTACAAACTGTGTGGTAAGTACATATTAATTGTCCAATGAAAAGGGTTTTCTGATGTGAGTATATTAAAATCCTCAATAACGGTTGTAGAGCAATGTGTACTAGAGTTCGGTAATGATTTTGTTTTAGCAAAAGAGTTGTATTGCGCCAGTATATAATATTCAATTCGCTTAACAAATATTTTCATATCACACCGTATACGAAAGTAATTTTTTTAGTAAAGTTGTTAGGAACGATAAACAGTTGTTAAATCTTAACAATCGGGTTAACTATTAATGGATTTCTATATAAAACTTATTTGTTCAAAGTGGGCATCCAGTGTAAGCGACCATAGATAATATAGACTTATTTTTTCAGTTTTATTTTTAGTGTCCAAAGCGAATAACAATCACAAGATCAAATTTATTTTGTTTCAACTAAACGTGGCATTTAACATGTTATCTTGAGTTCCTAAGTCTTACTATTATTAAGAAAATAAGTTATTCGAGCATAACTTTCACTAAAAATCAATATCAAGCTACTAGGTGTCCAGAAGTTGATGGGAAGCGGGTGTACCGTGAATTCACGAAGCGTATACATCAAAGATGGTGATTGAATATTCAAAGAGATCGGTCTGGCCATTATGTTGCCAACTATCGCATACCTCGCCTTTATAATTGATTGAAATTTATTCAGACTACCAATTTACATAGCACTGCAGTATTAGGGATATTTTGTAAATACGTAGATTTATCTTGTGTTATTATTATTAGGTACCTCGGGAGGTTACGAACTTCAATTCATATGTTTGTATACATACCTTCATAGAACGAACAGGGGTAGATGTTTTAAAACTTTGCCAATTATCGAGATATAAAAACTACAATGAGCGAATTGAACGCGGTATAATGACGAAGGATTTTTTAAAATTCGTTTTATACAAGCTATTTATATGATGTTAGTGTTTCACTTAAACTTGCGTGCTCATTTTGTTTGTGGCTTACAAAAGACAAGTGCAGTTCCGCAATTAGCTATACCCATATTTATAGAAAGATCATAATAACTTATTTAAACAGTTCTCTGTATTTTCACATTTTCATATTCTATCTGAATATTTTGAATTAGAAAAAAAATATTTATTTCATAAATCTTCTTATAATGTAGTTGTTAACACATAAAAAATACAAGACTTCGTATAAATATTTTATATTCAGATTTCCCATTCATAATGTAAAAAATAATACTAAATCACTTACGGGAAAATGGGGTATATATTTAAATATTCCCGACATTCAGTACTAGAATATCGCTCTCGCTGTTGGAAGGCTTCTAAATAATTGATTAGCTTTCTTAGGCGCGGCGGCCGAGCTCGGTGGCTCGAGCAAATTCTATTCAAATGGGTACAAGCTTTACATTTGTTTTACAAGAAAGGGACAGAGGTGACAAGTGAAGTCGCTTATTTCACACCGAGCCGTGTTTCGGGGTTTCGCAATCAACAGATTGACTGTTTATTAGTAAATAGAATTGTTTAGCAACCCATTACCAATACTGATTATAAAGTGTTATATATTTATTTATTTCTAATTTCATAATCTCGGACCAGGAGTCAGGCTCTCCACGTATTCCACCGTGGGACGATATGTGGGAGTGTACTACATATTTTTGCTTGGCCCTTTGGCGATTACAGACATGATGTTACGTTTATATTTTATTCATAATTTCCTAATATATAAAAAGTACGTCACATATGTCAAGTAAAAAGTTCGGCTGGTTGCTGATTCATTGTTAATTTAACAATATAATACCACACATCTCTCTCCTACAACAAGCACTCTGAACTCTAGCTAGCAAATACAACAAATTAATTTAATTTATAACATAAGCACTAACTATTATCCCCTTCTCCTAAGGCTAGTATGAAATAAAATCTTAATATGAGATAAGCATTGAAAGCAGAGAATTCGTTAATCAATAATGCAAGTTGTTAATTGCAATGTGATGAAAACGTGTCCTACAGTCAGACATGTATAATTTTTAATGTATATATTACAACTGTAGAACCTTAGTACTAACATATGCAGTAAAGATCAGATCGAATCCTGGTGTTATTTCATTATTTGATACCACAATGTCGCACGGCATTCTACTCCAGGAGATTCGAACTAATATCGACAATACTTGTATTAATATTAGTGTTAAGGCTGATATGACACACTAAAACGGGTAGTATAATATTTCTTGTATATTATTCAGACACAAAATATTTATTTGGATAATAATAAGTTATAAGTCTCCAAAATCGGAGTGCCTGTGTGAAGAGAGTGATGAATTTGGAAGGAGCATGGCAGGTCTGCAAGAGATATGGAACTCCGTGCGCTCTACCTACCCCGCAAGGGCCCTTTCTTAATAAGAGGAATGGTTACGTATTATAATCAAAAATAAGACACAGATCACATTTCTATATCTACATAATATATATAGAAAGATATCTAAAACTCATATAACTCATATGGTGCAGAGACCAAAAGACGCATAAGAAAAGTTTGACGCGTCAGCTGATGAAAGTCATTAGATATTGTCGCCGGAGCGTCTCGGATATTGTGTGCTCTGGACGTGCTCGATTACAAATACATTTTGACAAAATGTTTTGTTATGATCAGAATCAGTAGTCGCTTTGGTTATAAGTCCAAGTTCAAGAATGTATTGGGTTCCAAATCTCACGTACTCTATGTATCTATAAATATATGTGTAGAATTATGGATTTATTTTCAATTAAGAAACTTTGTAGAATTATTTTCAAATGTTTTAAAAGACAATAAAACGTGTATTAATTTCTAGCAGTGTTTGTTCACCCATGTACTTACTTGTAAATCTTTAGAATGTTATTGAATCAAATATCAAATTGAAATATTATAATTATTCCGAAAAGAATATCAGATATTTCTTTCATTATTAGTAAAAATTATGATCTGTCTGAGTTATAAATATAGTTGAGTGATTTTAAATCAACGCATAGTAGCAATATTAAGGTATTTTATGTTTTGTCCGTTTTTTATTTTGAAAAAGCCGAACGCAGCAAATCATTCAAAAACATTATTGATGAGCCCATATGATATGGCTACTGAAATAAAACTCATTAGATTATAAGTTGATTAATTAGATAATTGTGTCGATTTTACGCGAATAAATTACATTCCGTTGACAACATGAGTGCAGCACGTTCAAATACCAACAAAAAATATAAATAGAGAAACACGAACCAACAATATTTTATGAAAACAACAAGATTTTTTCTCCGGATAAGCGCAAACGACAAACTAGCGAACAGATAACCTATTGACGTTT
>DWEC01000603.1:0-16170 GCA_018245735.1 Microceris miodesmiata
ACTATGGCCTTAACCCTCTCAATATGAGAGGAGACCCATATTCCAACAGTGGAATTATAATGGGTCGATTATTATTACGCAGTATTTCAACCATTGACCACCTCGAATGATCCTTTATCATTGTTCACTAACTAAAAATAATGAATATTATCAACAATTATTATGTGATATGTATAATATGTGCAAATAATAACATTTTTCTCAATTGTAGATGATGATTCATTACATCAATTTTAACGAAACTAAATAATTTAAAATCGTCTTGGTCCACGAGGAAAACCACATTTTGTTTTTAATTTATTGTTAATCCGCTCTTCAATTCTCTAATTTTTATAAAAGTAAATAATGATTATTTACTGATAATGATATTAATTAATGTTGTCGCCCTCCTACGAGATGGTCTGACGACCTAAAGAAGACAGCAGGAAGTTGCTGGATTTTGAAACCCCAGGACTGGAAGAGTGGCGCCGATTAGCGGAGGCCTATGTTCAGCAGTGGACATGTAAAGGCTGACGATGATGATGAAATAATGCTCGTTCATTCAAAGAATCTACATGTCTTGATTCATCTTGATTTTGTAGCGAAAACAAATTAACATCTTGCGCTTTACTTTAGCCTATTTTTATTGGCGCCATTCTATTAAATCAAAGAATATTATTGTGTAAGTACATAATCAACGTATTTAAATAAAACGTTTTATGAAACTTAAAAAGACAGCACGAACTAATGAACTCAGACAAACAATTACTGGACCAACTCGCGGAGGATGTCTCATAAATGTTTATTATTCATGTCTGTGTAACTAATATTTATACACGAGTATTTCAAGTTTCTCCCGTGATGGCTATCTAGCTCATAGCCAGCGGTTGGACGACTATTTGGCTTAGGAACGTATTTTATATAAATGTCTTATGTTTGTTTTTTTGCGCTCTTTATTACGTATAGTCAAAAGCATATCAAAATGGCAAGACCTTATAGGAGTTATAAAGATGTTTTAATTAATTTCTTCATGTATGTAATTTAAATTAATTCTAATTATGTCGTGAATGATCGCAAGACTATTTATAATATTAGTGTTATACCACCAAGTCAAGTCCTTTGTGGTATAGGTAGAGAGCTCCGAGTTCTAAATATCTGTACCCTTACGACCTACCATGCTACTTCTACACTCATCAGTTTCAATACAAGCATGCCGGTTTCGGGGACCTCTGACTCTCCCGTAAGTCAGTACTTGATCTATAATATCGATATTAATAACATGTTATTGTATGCTAATTTTTAAACCTATCAAATTATATTAAATTCCCATGCATTTACAATACATTTCCAAAAATCAGTTGTACGTTTCATTCAAACGCTTCTCAGTTTTATCGTGCGACTTATTTCGGTATGAGTAGATAATAGAACCTTCGCCTTACAAAGCTCAGCTAAATGAGACTTTGTAGAGTTAAATGGATCTTTATAATGAATTCTTGCGAAGTATCGCGCTTCGCAATGTCTGTGTACTTGACACTAACTGTTCGTTGTTGTGTGCGATACTTAACTGGTAGGCTTCCGGCAATGAACGGAGTCGCCTTTTATCTTTCTGGAAACGTCGCGAGCAGAGCTTCTGCGATGATCTACAAACTTCTATTTGGCTTGACTGAATTATTTTGTTTATTAAATGAGTGTTTTCATGAATATACTTGTAGACAAAATAATATTCAGGATTAACTAATAATTACTAAGTAGAGTTAAGAATAGTTGACGCTAAATGGGAATCTTGTCTAGCGTTGATATATTGCATTTAATTTTAAAATGAAGTTTCTTATTACATGCTAATACATTATGAAAAAAGAAAAGCAATTTAAACAAATGATAAAACTCACTAAAAGAATGTTTAGTACTTATTAATAAACATGATATATTTAGCGCAATTATGAATGAAAAATAAGACTTAGTAGTGTTCACATATATTTATGTCAAAATTATTAAGCGTTTTTACTTCCCATGTAACATCCGCGAGCCTGTTTCCAATTTCAGGTCAGCTATCCACCGTAAACATGGAATCGGCTGCGCAAACGTTATTCGGCATGATAACGACACAAATTGCCAGCTAATATAGGCCGCTGCGTACGGCCAATCACGTAACGCCAACAAAACACGCTTATCTAATATGTATTTTATTGTTGGTACCGTCGGCAGACCTACTCGCCACTGAGACATCTTGTACCGACCGCAAATTCGTTCGTTTAGTTCGCGGATGTTTTTTATTCTCGCGCTGTACGTGCCGTATTCACCTTTTTATTTTGTTTTCTCTCTGTTATTTGAAGCAAAAATACTATACTATAAAGGTTTAATATGCATGTTACGGTCAAAAAAAATCAAGAAAGTTCTTGAATTCAAGTAAGAATTGTTTATATACCCTAATAATATGAAAATTGATGATTTCTTTAAAATAATGAAATGCTTAATTTGCTTTAATTTACTGTTATATAATTTTACGTATTACGACGCCATTATTGGGAGTCACTGACAAATAATGAAATTTATTTCTAAATGCCCGCGGCAAAAGAATTATTATTTTTACAGGTTATTAATAATATATTTTTTGTTCTTCATGAAGAAACTCCTTCTAGTTTTTTGTAGACACAGATTTCTTAAGTAATCAACTTTGAACTACAAAATCATTTGATTACATGTTATTATATATAGTTGTTACTATATTAAAGATCTTATATCCCACACTGTTTTCAGAAACAATTAACATTGCGTTTTATTGTACATACTTTTTAACTATATTAATATTCAATAACAAATTCACTCACACATGCTAACCCTTCCGCCGACGTAGCGCCGTAGCAGCTACGCGCTTACAAGTTTGATGAGGATCGTAGCAGCCACGTGCCGCTATTTGTTCTTTCAACTTTGTTAATAGTCGCCCCCGACCAAGTTAAGACGGTCGTAGACAATTGCTACGAGCTGGCTAACATATTCTATTGAAATCACCGCAGTGAAACTATGTGAGTCGTAGACTTTACCTGTTTCAGTCGTAGACAGTTAGGTCTCAGCGATATAATGCCTTTGGGTATTCTCAAATGATGTATATATCTTTTACATATGATGTATATATCTATTACATATAAATATGTAAATTCATTTAAACTCGTTAGACGGCTTTAACATTTGTATAACATCGAAAAAAAAAGCTTTGTAAAGAAATTGATTTTGAAAATGATAACTATTGATTGGGCTGTTGGTTCAGTATTTAGTGATTAGGACTAAATAATCTGTGGTTGCGGGTTACATCTTATTTAGTATAAATGTTTGTTTGGTATACAAGAGAATTACCTCGGTGTAGCGTCTAGATGTGAGATTTTCAATGAATTTATAAACTATCTTTGTAAATAAGTATTTGTTTAAATACTATTTGCAAAAACGTACAAAGATTCATTTATATTTAGATAACAAATATTCATTTTAATCTCATCATTCTTGTGCCCGATTTGCAATTGAACCCATAATACACAGCTCAGCACTCACGATCACTAACCACTAACGGTACCACAACTCCTCGTCAGTAAACCATATGTGTGCGATGAAGGATCACAAAAAGTTTTTCATATTAAATCAGACAAAGTTGAATATTTGTTGTCTTGAAAGGTTCACTTTACGTCTCAAGTCTAAATAATTCCATCGTGAGGGGCTCGATACGCCGAACAAAGATGAGTGTGCGAGCAACAGGTCGAGTAGATTGGATAATGTTTTACGTATATTTTGTTAGAAAATTTACATGGTAAGGATCAAACACTGCAAAATAAATGTATAAATAAAGGTGCCATGTAAAATAATGTATGGGGTGAGGGCACTTTATATGTGTGATTTACGAGTATATGGCAACTTTGTGAAAGGAATTGAATGCGATTAAAAAATTGAATATAACAAAAGTAAATAAATGGAATAATTAAAAAACTATTGTGTTCTATTAATAAATAAAAAAATTGAAACTCATTATGTTTTCTCTATTTATTTATTTTAAATTATTTGTACTCGTTAGTTATTATTATGTGCATTGTGGCTGGTCCCATTTTCTTTAAGTCGTATGGAGCTGGTTGTTTGGATGCGTAGGCAGGGATATGGAGTACACTTCTACAAGTCACCCAATTAAGTGTATACCGTCCACGACGGAATAGAGGGTGGATCTATTGTCAACCAGCGGCTCTCAATTGTACAAAACGACTCTGAATTACCACTGGGAATATCAAGTTAGAAAACCCAAACAATACTTTATTTACATACAAGAAAGAATAATCACGAGCGAAGTCGAAAGCAATAATATTAAATACGAGTATATTTCACATCATCATCATCATCATCATCAGCCCATCACTGTCCACTGCTGAACATAGGCCTCCCCCAGAGCGTGCCACCCCGCTCGGTCCTCTGCCTTCCTCATCCAGTTTCTACCAATATTATATTTCACGCCTCCAAATAATTCGGCGGGAACATCGAACATGAGGCGAGCTGCTACCAGCAACAGGTGAAGTAGACAGAATCGTTTGCCGTTCAACTTTTAATTCTCTTTGAGAGAATTTTATTTGGCAGTAAAATTTTCACTTAACCACCGGGCCGGCGCTTTTGGCTTAGCTTCAGTGGTTTTTTGTTAGTTTTGCCGGTAAATTGTACGGACATACGGAAGTTGGGTGCGCCTTAGACTTAGAGATTTTCCAATGTTAGACAGTGTCAAAAAAATGTTATTGGTTTTTTTATATATAATAACACACATTTGTCATTTATAAATGCACATTATGTTTCAAATATCATAGGAAACGAGAAACTAGGGTTTTACAAGCAAAGATATTACGTTGAAAACTCGAACTACTGGAAGATGAAACTTGTGTTATGGATGTTTTAAAGTGTTTGTGTGTGTTCAATATAGCTCGCAGAACATACCCATTTTACTGTTACAAGTTATTTTTCATTTCTATGTAATAGTTGAATCTATTTATTTAGTTGGGATTTGAAATAAATGTTTTTTTCCGTCAAAGCCGTTTTATTTGTAAGTGATATAGAATTTTCCAGTGCAGTCATGTTGTACTAATATGCGAAAATTTAATCCGAACCTTTTCTGTTATTGGAATCTTCCATTAGATTAATCATTTCGGGATTGCGACGTCTAAAACAAAATTTTATACCGGGATTAATAACATATACTTTTTTAGGTCTATAAATGAGTTTTATACCTAAATTAATCCTATCCAAGATACTTAAGAATGAGTTGATACTAAACTAACTAACTTACGATGCATAATATATTGTTTCGAAAGCAGCTGATTATTATAAGACATGTAACTTTAAAATAACTATTTGTTTATTCTTTCGAACCTTTTATCATTTCACTGTTGGAATATAAGTCTCCTCCAGTGAGCGGGGTAAGACCATAGTGTGGTGATGTGGAGGGACACTAAGTCTTAAGTATCTTGACCAAATCGACCAAGTTCTTGCTGATGGGGGAGTTAGAATTCTCCAAAATCGGCGTATATTTACGAAATGAGTGATGAATGTGAAAGAAGCACGATAAGTCAGTAAGGATAGAGAATTGGGCTGTCCGTGCTCTCTGTCCATCTCGTAGTGAACCTGGACGTAATGTTACTATATTATAATTAATAATAATAATGTATTGTTCTAGAAGCAGCAAGCGTCTCGCACTGGCGTTGAAAGTGAAGTCGAAGTGCGATGCGGGGCTAGGGCGCGGCGAGCGCGGCGCGCTGGCGGGCTACCGGCACGGGTACGCGGGCGGCGCGGCGTACCACGCGCGCGCGCCCGCCGTACCGCTCAACGCCATTGAGTACTTGCTTTATTATACCCCTTCCTCTATTAAGGTATTCACAGAGAGGGCTGTAATGTATATCAATATTTGTTTACTTTAACGCCTATATTTCATATATAGAAAGAAAAGTAGTGTACTCCCGCGAATCACATTCTGGACCGGAATTGCCATATTTGAGGTACATATCCAGATTCTTACCTAGTACTCGGAATTTCAATATGGCCTATTGCAAACAAGTACAGACGGTAGCTATGCTATGATATATATCTTCGCAATAACGTCTTGCTACACCGAGATATCTCTTGCTACTCGTATGTATTAATGAGTGTGGTCAATCGTGCGTTTTTATACAAAATATATTATAATACATTGGAGTATGCGTAGGCATAATGTATATTATAGCTCTATCTGTGACGACCTTCATTTGCATACACACATTATAAGAAACAATATGTTGAATTATGATTCTCGTTGAAATTGAAAAATACCTTTTGGTCTAATTTATTATTTCGACACATGTTGCCGGAACGGACCGGATTGGTGTTTAATGTGACAAATAGGTGGGTTAAACATTCGTTTAAAGGCAATTATTATTTATTAGCTATTAATTATGACTGTAATATAAATCTTAATTGCTTATTTTTTGAGTGAAATTCTGCTTGCCTCTACAGCAAAAACACTTGTTAGAAAACACAATATTTTAAATCAAACTTTTACGTCGTCAAAAGGGAATCGGTTGCTGACATACGGTATATGTATGTTGCTCTTTTTATTCCTATGATAAATTGTCTTTGATTTAAATGTCTTTGAATTGTCTATGTTTGATTATATGTTTTATTTAATTTCGTGTTTTTACGTTTTGCTATCATTCACACCTGATTACCATTCGGTAACCGATATCAATAATCAAAAAATAGCAGGTAACTAAGTGATAATTCTATTTCTACGTATCCATGGGAATTGTAAAACCTGTCATAAAATAGTCCTATATCTTTGAGAATTCTGCCAGAAATGGTTTTTGATATATTAGGTTTACTCCTTGGCCAATTAAATCAATGACGAAGAATTCTCTACAATGTTCTAGAAGCGTAATGGGATGTATTACTTATGTAAACTTATGTTATGGATATATTATGTAAACTCTACTTTTCTTTCGATGTGAATTTTCGAATATCGGTCAAACGCTATCGTCAGGAACAACTGTCGTGCGTAAGTCGTACTGCTAATGATTCTATCCGAGGTAAGAGATTAATATATTACTGAACTCCGAGAGTTTATATAGTTGTCTTTTTCTCTCGGTGAAACACACCAGTTGTATGTACGTATAAAGCTGATGAAAATAAAAGTTTGTACTAATACGATTTTTACGTGTATTAGGCATACTCATATAATATATATAATGATTATAAATAAATATATTATACATCATCATCAGCCTGCTCCCGTCCACTTCTGGACTTGGGTCTCTCCAATGGTACGCCACTGAGCTGGATCTACAGCCCTTCGCAACCGCTGCCAACCACTTTGCGCATATAGTCGTAGGTATATCGTATATCGTACATTGTGATGAAATAGATTCTTCATATAACAGTACAAATTGAATTAGTCCAAATATTAAAACAAAATCTTTCCAGCAAACACATTTCCCGAAAAAACTCTTCTAAGCACGTACATATGTTATGAGCCAGTTCTCATCAGTCATATATATATTCGGGCACAAATCTATACATTCTTATGGCATCCATTTCAAGTGTAAGACTTTTTCAAACCAGATAAAATCGATCGAACAGCGATGGTATTGGAAATATAAGAAAAAATGCCACAATAATCAATGACCGGGCGTTCTGATCACAATTGTGTTTCATTTGTTTTTTTATAACAGAAGTAGGTCACACTCGCTGGGGGTGCTCCTCTTGAACACGTCGCGATTACTGAAAGCGATTGCACTCAGACAGTTGGAAGCTGGCTTTGCTTTTCACTGATACTGTTTCACTGAAAGCATTATTATTTCCACACAAAAAAACGTTACATTACGCCTGTATACTCCGAAGGGGTAGGCAGAGGAGTGTAGTACACTCTCACAATGTACCAGTTACGTTTACGTTCTATGTAATAGGTGGTGAGCTCATGCCATTACCGTACATCGGGCATCACTACTACCACATACACACGCACGCACACACTGACTTGCTTCTTCTATATTACTGCATTAATTACAAAATTTTTGTTTTAAACTTAATGACGATTAAAAATAATAACATCGTAATGTCTTAGAATAACTCATATATGACCGTCTGATCCCAAGTCATTTTAAGCCTGTGCTGTTATGACCAGGTAGCTGATGTACATACATACCTATACACATTTCTAAATGTATGGTCACACATATATTCGTACTGCATGTGGTTACATCCTATAACACCCAGTGCAGCAGGCTCAACCACTTGAACGAGGCTAGTAATAGCACAAAACTAATTTTATCTGGCAATAACCTGGCCGCAGAGTGAATATCCGGTACCAATAATGATATTATCCTCTTACTTCCGTTAGATCTCTGCGCGGCGGAAGCGTACGTACGATGCATGAGTTGTAGGACGGTTTAATTCATCGCATTAAATTTTGCCTAGTGGATCTGATGTATAGTTTAAATCAATTTCGTTCTGTTGTTTTTATATAAATAATAAACGACGAACTTAATATCAGGTCTATAATCACGAAGAGTTAGGCAGAGAAGCGTTGTACACTCCCACCTTTAATCAGTTACGGAACGGTTACGACCTAAAATGGAATAGATGGTTAGCCTATTGCCATGCAGTGAGTACAGATTCAGACACCGAATCACCACCAGACATTTCTACAAGAAAAAATACTGGTGACCGTTAAAAGATCATAACGAAAGTGTAAAAACTGTTTGGATTTTTTATACACACACTTGTACCTATGTTTATTTCCTATAGCATTAAAGGCACAGACTAAACTTTTTCAACGTCTGAGGAAAGGCAAAATTCTTTCGTTTCTTCTACATTCATCGTACCTACTTCGGTATTTCTAAGTTGCGCTTCTTTTAAGGAATCTTCAATTGATTGAAATATGTTGTAATACGTTTCCCCCTACCGATTCACTACTATTTCATTACTCAAAACATTTTAACAATACATAGCTTTGTTTTTAAGCTATCATTCGTCAGATTTTGGACGTCCACTACTGGTCGTAATCTCTAATCGACGCCACACCTGAAACCAGCTTACGACATAACAAATTAATTTGAAACAAAAACACATTGAATATCTGTCGCAATGAGTCGTATTTCCTGACACAATTCAATGGCTTGTGTCGAAACGGATTATAGATGGCTCGCTCTGATACTGTCCATGCGTAGCTACTCGCTTCATTAGTCAGCGTAGATAGTTCTAACATGCAATTGATTTGTAACTACCACGTCCTATTGATATATAGCATTTTCATAGCTACAGATTTAAAGCTTTAGTGATATACCCACAGTTCTGTCGTTCTCTTTAGCTGTGTGCATTAAAGCGATGTGTAAACAATTAATTTGTTTTTCCTGGCTTATTGGTGTTAAGGTGATAGTTACGGATATGATTAGTATTTCTTTTTTAATAATATCTTGTTTTGTATGAATAATGAGATGAAAAATATACATAAAAAAAATTATAACAAAAAAAAACAATTATACAAAACTTTAATATACAAGTAGAAACAGGATTTTAAAAATCGTAGTTCATCTTTTCATCGGTATCATTATATTTTACTTTATTGTGTTATGTATTGTGTTTTCAAACGGAAAAAGCAATGTAAAAATTGTTGAATAAATTAATATAGAAATGATAGTGTCGCTGTTCAATTCAGAACGTGTGTTCTAAATGTAAACTGTCAAAACATTGTTGTGTAGAACGTATACCACGGGACAATATATTTTGTGTTGATGCTTCATTCAATAGTCTACAGGTATTTTTCACGCTTATTTGATCTAGATATTTATTAAGCGTGAAGTTTGGATAATGTGTATAAGATGATAAGTCTGCTTAGCTCAGCACAACAAAAATGAGCACTGTAAATATTGAGTGCTATAAACTTCGATAACATGTCCAGTGGATTATATATATGAACTCTTAAATACTTGCCTCATTTGCATTTCATACATGTACAAATGGACTTCCCGCGCTGTCAATTAGAACATATTTTAAATTTGAAAATGGAATCCAATGTAATTTTTTTTGTGTAAGTAATTATTATTTCTGAATAAAACCATGGAAAATAGCGAGACCAAATATTTGCCGACGTAACTGACATGTGTACACTTGGCTAACTATTTCTTGTGAATATTCCAATCGATGTAGATAAATGGTGGTTACCGCGCACCAGCAATGCAATATCGTACATTCCACGACCATTGTGACCGCAGCGAGAGCCATGTAGCAAGACATTCTCACTGAAACATTCGTCCTAGTACGTACATATTGTTCTAACAAGTTTATTAATTGGCGTTCTTCCTCATTCTTGGTTGGCTAGTCGATTTTTGACGAAGATCCCTTTTTACTAGAAAGTTTCTGTATATATTCTGTATATGTTATAAGATATTAATGTCAAGAGATAAAATATATACATACATACATCATATATATACAAGTTATACTTTCAATATTCCAATCGCTGTTGCAAAATACTGAATAAATAGTTTTATTTCATTTGGAACTATCTATACCTATTTTATGTAATGCCGAGTAAGTACTAACTCGTGCGATAATAACGACTTTTAACTGGAAAATTCCATTTCCACAAAATCAACATAGGTATTAACATTCTAAGTAATTTTTATCTTGTATTATGTAATGTCATCATAGAGAGAGATCTCATAGAGTCGAGATTCATAAACTAAATTATTTAATGATTAAAAACTAGAATTTACGTCAGTGACCCATATATATAGCAGTATAGAAGATCATAGTGTAATCTCGGCTTACTTAAGGGCTAATTAGCCGTATGCCAAGATGACCTAAGATATTTATTGTTATTATTATTCAATCGCTCCACTGCTTCCAAATTCCAAACAATTCGGGACATGACTACGTGTGTTTACAATGGGAAATACAGTGTCACTAATATATTAAGGTACAAGTGGAAATTGCCGCGTATCGGAAACTCAATATTGCGCATTCCGGAGCTATCGCAATTGTTGGGGAAGTGTTGTAACAGAGACATTTGTCTTGCCCTGTGGATAGCGAGCCTTAATGGGTAGCTAGCGCACGTTGTTGCTGACGTAATTGACCGGCTGACTTGGTTTTTATTGTCTCTTGTAATAATACAGTGTAGGCTGTAACAAGTGTTTACCTGTGTGTGCAAACGAGCGGTCACGAGTCACAAGTCGAGAGTTATAATTTAGAGTCACAAATTCAAGATTCAGTGTGCACAGGGTTATAGGAATAAGCCTATTACTGTCAGAAGATACAGTTAGTATTAGTTGTTAGCCAACTGCTCTTTGATTTCTTGTATTTCCTTATTTCTAGTATGTGCCTACCACATCCTTAAATATTTATCCGAATTTAAGGCTAATTACATTCACTAATCTTTATGTTTTTTCTCGACTCTATGTACTTACATTTCGACTGTTGAACCGGATCCGCTTTAGGGAATATTGTTTTTGAACTCTAAGGTGTGCAGATTGCCTCACGATGTTTTCTTTCACCGTGATAGCAAGAGATATTGCGATATTTAATGTCAAAATGCACATATTTAAGGAGAATAATCCAAAAATTGAGAGATTGAATTTCAAACCACTAGGTTACCACTACTCTCTTATCTAATAATTTATTATTATTAAACATAACATCATGCCCGTAATCCCTGAAGGGGTGGGCAGAGGAGTGTAGAACGCTGCCACATTTACTAGTTACGTTTAAGTGCCATGAAATAGGCGGTGAGTCTATTGCCATACACCGGGCACAAATCTAGACTCAGAGTCACTAGTAGAAATTCTAAATTAGAAAAATCCAACAGTAGTCGACTCGGGATTTGAATCCAGGTCCTCCTGATCGGCAGACGCGAGTGCAAACACTCGACCAACGAAGCAGTCAATGTTATTATTTTGCTTAATAGTACAGGATAGCGTGTAAACGATTTCAAGTAATGTGCATGCTTTGTAGTCAAAACTGAGACACGTTGATGCTGACGTAATTCCCAAACGTTTTACTCTAAAGTTATCCCGCGGGATTGTATTGAAGATACCGCGCGCGATGAACAACTGTTTTAGTCAAAGTTAGCGCGTCGATGTTAGCAAACAGTTTCGTCCACTTCGTATAGCTGTGGAGAAGTGTCTCAGTATCTTTATAAAAGATCCAATTTATCGAGACCCCGTGATACAGTCCCCGGGAGACGCTGTACACAAACGTCACCTAGTTTCTCCCGGAACGACGCTTTGTGGGTTATTTTTAAATCGCTTTGAACTGCTTTGAAAAATGTTTTTGGCTTCCAACTACATAGGTATCCAGCTGATAATGTTTAAGTTGTATTATTTTTTTAAGTAAAATGAGGAGAAATGTATTAGTAGCGATCACCATCGACCATTGCCACCCGTTAGCATCTGCAGGAAACCTCGAATAGGACATAAGGTTAGGGCTGCTAGTGTTACTTAGTCTAGTTAATATTTGTTGATATTATAGTTAGTTAAAGACATCATCAGTGCAGGGATAGGACATCGATTTCTATACACATTTGTGCAGTAAACGATTTAATCAACCATTGTTTCAGCAAAACCAAAAATCTTATACAGAAACCTTAGTGAAATATCTCGAATATATAATAAATGAGTATTTTTATGATAACTATAGTTCTGAAGTAGGTACTTCTAATATGTATTATCCATTATTCTTACGATGCATTAATAAAATATATTTCATATAAAGAAAATATAACAGATAATATTCAAATAATATGAAAAGGGTACATGATAGAAATAAAGACGACATGAATTCATTTGCATAACTTTTTATTGTTGAATATTAGCACGTATGAAGAACGCATGAGGTTCGACGCTCATGATCCATGATTGCTATAATAATTGTGTAATCCGTAACCTTGCAGACCTGGTGTTTTATATATGTAATGTATAAAAGTATTTAGGAAATTGCATATTCTACGTAATATCACAACTATAATTCGGGAAGGGGTAGGCAGAGGAGTGTAGTACATTCCCACATTTCTACACCTGGCACAGGGTGCTGCGACCAGGATATTTAAAATATTATGCATATTTTCAATATTATGATTTTTTTTAATACCCCAACTTATTTTATGTAATACATTATTTTTTGACTACTACGTAAGATACAGTTTTTCTTTTATGTTACACAAAAAGTCAGGTACTTGCCAACTTGTCCCAGCTTCAGTTGATAAATAATCTTTTACACAACAACAAAAGATATTAAAGATAAGATACATTTAAGGATTATCCATACACACTGTTAATAATAGTTAGACCTTCGACCTCAGTATTTGTTCTTAATATGAAACTAGAGTTACGTTAATGAACTTGTACACGGCTGGATTTGCATACATTTGCATGGAGGCGAGGCTGCCTTCAGAACTAATATTAAGTTATAAGCAACAAGGTGGGTTCATAACATCAATATATTGCTATCAAATTGTGTGCGGGAACATGAATATCAATTTTACGAAATGAATTTAAAAAAAAGGAACACTTGCCGGCGAAATGTTTCTAAATATTAGTTATAAAGTTTATATGACGTTCGAGTTATGAACATACCAAGTAACTGATATTAAACGGCTATAAAAGGTATTAGATAATATTTCTGTTTTTATAGTCACTGTATACATTTGTAATGCATATATGTATATGTATAAAGAAGTAATATTTTTTTACACGTTGAAATTAAGTGACTACATTAAGCTATTTGAACAGTTGAAGGTAAACGAAATGAAATATAAATGATAAATTTGTACAATGATGTGTAGTTTTTTTTAAGTAACACCTGACAGATTAACATAATATAACCTGTTTATGGCATTCGGTGAAAAAAAACTACGCTTACAATTATGTAATTTAATTTAGTGAGTAAATAATTCGCATGACAAATTAATTCAAAAATGTAGGCGATTAACATATTTGAATTTTTTTTTGCCCAGTGACGCCTATAGAAACTTTATACGCCTATAGAAAGATGTTGTAAATAGGCATTAGTGAATTTTTGGACTAGTTTTCAAAGGAAAACACCATTAATCGATATTACAGGATAATATTAGGCGAGCGAGAGATGGCCCCCAAACATCAATCAAATTGCCACAAAAAGCCGCGCCCTCTGAAAGGAACATCGTCTCATCATATAAAACTACGCAAACGAAAATAGTCATAAATCATACTGTGATATGATTTATAATCCCGTGTGCTTGTCGCGGAGTTAGGCTTTAGTGATAATCTTGCAGACATTCGGTTTTCATGGACACGTCTTCTGTAAGAATTGTATAGGAAAATGGACTATCTATAAGACTGGAGTACCTACTGAGCTGTTATAAAATGCAAGTTATGTACTTAATATCACAGCTGCAAAGTATCCAAATACAGCCCATTTTAATAATGTGAGTCCAAACCATTTAAATGACGATATTTAAATCGGCTGGAAACTTCGCAAAGATACTTGGTCCTATAAAGTTCAATACCAATTATATCTATATGAAAATAGTCGCGAGTATATCTAGAATTCTCTATAAATTATTTAAAATTCCAGGTAGTGTGTTGTTTTATTCGCAGCAAGTCCTTGAGCTATTCTGTTACCTAAATCGGGATGAATTATTGTATAAAACTTAACTGCTCGATCTTTGAGGAAGTCTGCGACGGGTCCCAAACTGTAAAGTATGTTCTCTACCAATCTGCTTCGTTCTTCGGGAGTCATTTCATTTGAATACAATTCGGAAGCCTGTTCGAAGTTGTTTGGTTCGTCTTGATATATTTCCAGTACAGATGGCTGATTATCGTCCAAGTACGGAATGGGGCCGTGAAAAGAGTTAGGATAATAATTAGGTGTGTCCTTTCCGTTGCTTTTTACTGGAGGCTTACCATCTCGATTGTACGCGAATGTTTTGCTTATAGGACAATTAACAGCGATTCTATTGAAATTAGACCCAAGACGGTAGTATTGAGAATCTCTGTATGACAATCTACGTGCTTCAAAAAGCTTGTCAGGTGCTCCTAGAACACCAGGCACAAGGTTTGAAGGACTGAAAGCGAGCTGTTCTATATCTGCAAAATAGTTTGTCGGATTTTTGTTCAATACAAATCGACCAACAGGATGCAGCGGGTATCGATCTAGTGGTAATATTTTGGTCACATCAAAAACATCAAATCCAGCTGTTTCTACGTCTTTTAGAGATAAAATTTGTACGCTTACTTGCCATCCAGGAAATTCTCCATTGCCTATAGCTCTGTACAAATCTCTTGTAGCATAGTCTGAATCGACGGCTGTGATTTTACGAGCAGCATCTGTACTCAAACTTTTGATACCAGCTTCGGGATAGAAGTGGAATCTAACAAAACTCTTTACCCCGTGCTCATTTACCACTTCGAATGTATGAATGCCAAAACCAGGCATGTGACGATAACCATCAGGAATTCCACGATCACCAAAAACGTATAAGAACATGTGAAGACTCTCAGGTTGTAGTGTCAAGAAGTCCCAGAACATATTTCCATCGAATAGATTGGTAGCCGGGTTGTGCTTCTGTGACCTCGCAAATGTAGTGAAAAGTATAGGATCTTTGACAGGAAATACTGGAGTACTTAACCCAAGAATATCAAAATTTCCTTCTTCCGTGTAAAACCTTACTGCAAAACCTCTGGCATCTCTTGAGGTGTCTATACCACCTTTTTCCACAATAACCGGCGAAAACCTAACTACGACTGAAGTTTTCTTCCCTACTTCACTGAATAGTTTTGCCTTACAAATATGTGTTATGTCGTGTGTGGTTTCAAAATAACCAAAGGCACCAGCGCCTTTTGCGTGCACTACCCTCTCTGGAATTCGCTCTCGGACGAGATGAGTTAGGGAATCCATGAAATATTCGTTGAAGATAAGTTTTGAATTCAACGTCACCCTTGCGTCCCTGTATTCAATGGGTGCGCCTGCACTGGTGGTCATTGTTCCAATCGGACCCTGGAAATAGCAATCATGCGTATTAAAGTAGGTCCTTACTAATTAAATTTCGATTAGAACGTATATTCTGTATATACACTCATACACATCACACACGCAACCACACACACACACACATACACACACACACACATACACACACACACACATACACACACACACACATATATATATATATAT
>DWEC01000604.1:0-16166 GCA_018245735.1 Microceris miodesmiata
AACTATTATTGGAAGCCCTTTATCAACGTATCTAATTCGTACCTAAAAATATCATAAAATGCCGAGCTAGGCTCGGTCATCCAGGTACTATTATATTAAATAATAAATACTTTAATTGGATAGATTGTTAATGCTGGTTATACATACATATATGTCTTCACACCATTTCCTAGAGGGTAGGCAGAGAGCACTGGTTACCTTACTACAAAGATAATTGAGAAATAGCTTACAGTAACAGCTTCAACTGGATCTTCATATTCTGGTCCCTGTGTGATATCCAGGTCAGCTTCTATTAACTCTGATGGTACTTGGACTTCTTGAACATTCACCATTGTAAGATTTTTGTCTAGACAAAATATGTAGAAATATGAAATTGGTTTAATGTGTTTTAAATGCAATACATTATTTTAAAAAGGTGGGTTGCTTATTCATAATAGTTGTAACACAACAGTACATCCAAATTTCCCCAAAGAGATGGGCAGAAGACTGTGCTCTACTTACACAGTTTATCAATTATGTTCTATAGCCCCTCATAACACATTATATGTCCCATCAGATTATTGTATTATCGACATTTCAAATAAAGAAAATCCCCGTAATACTATGCTCAAAATGTGGATGACAGTGAGAAATGAAATATAATTACATATTTCTGTTTCACATGTGTGAATTTAAGTTACTGTATCATTCTACTAACCTTCAACTGCCAAGCCTTCTTTCACTATGATATCATTCAGAGTCTCACCAGTAGACAGGATAACATATACACCGAGTGATTCTGATGTACTGTAATATTAAAATTAACGAAATTAGCCAAAATACTTTAAATTAAAACCAGTCAATAAACATTGACCATTTAATATAATACCACTTTTGTGTGTAACATCACTACATCATAACAAGTTAATTAAAATGTCACTGATATTACTGAGAGAATTTATTAAAAACGGAGAATTTAAGTTTGACATTTTTAGTGTATATTTTTTAAAATTATTACATTACACAAATATACACATATTATATAAAGGATTATTATAGGGATATTTAGCAATTCATACTCTCTGCCTACACTTGTACAATGCCTACAATTGTATTCTGTTGGAGCAGTGGAGACCATACAAAATATGTTTCGACGATTGTTAATATATACAGTTTACTTGGAAACTGAATAGTGCATATAAATGAACTAATTTCGAAAATATACTATATATAAATAATACATTTTGTGTCGAGAAAAAGAAAGTAAAAAATAATATACTTGTCTTCAACTTCAATGCGGCAAACTTTCCCTATGTAAGCCTTCATGAAATTCTCCTGTTTCACCATGAGCTGCTTGTCTTGACAGCTGATGACGTCCACCTTAGGTATCAGGAAGGAGCATTTAATCAGTAGATCCATGTTTGGTAATTGTAGTAGAAGTAATAAGCTTTCAAGTGAAAAGCAATTTGCCGTGACTCGTCACTACATGGCGCTGAAGCACATAATATCAAAAATTCAAATTCAAATTTAAAAGTCACTTAATCAAAATTGGTTCATAACAACACTTAGACATAGATCATTCCATAGACAATTACATCGTCATTAAATTTGGGCACATCTTGTACTTGTATATTACAAGTACATTTTCAAAAGCAGTCAAGATAACTGAAAAATATGTTAGACAGTAATCACTAAATATACTTCAATTAATAATAGTCATAATCAACGACTAACTCACTGATTAATATTTAGTATTTGGATTCGCCCAAGGTTCTTCGGTTCCAATGATGTGTCTTTCTATTACTACCTCCTGTATTACAACTAGTTATATTTACACTCACCCCCGCTAGGTGGCAGCACCGTGCATAAGGAGGTTTGGTGGAGAACATTGGCACCAACGGCTGGACAGTGGTGACAGGCGTTACTCGCACCTCGCCTGTATCTACAAGGAACAACTCCACCATACTCATGTCCTCCTGGTAACCAATAAGATGTTATTCTTAAAATAGCCTCTTATAGTTCATATTGTACTGTATGGGTAAGATGAATAAGTATGAACTATTGAATGAATGAATTTTCTAACCCGTTAGAAAATCTTATATGTGGTGTAATGGTTGTATTGCATTAGAAATAGACAAACCTAAATAAACTCTTCTTCAGTCAAAAAATTATTAATAATGATCGACTCATTATAATTGCACTGTTGGAATATGGGTCTCCTGTCATATTGAGAGGGTTAAGGCCTTAGTCTGCCATGCTGGCCAAGTGTGAGTTGGTAGATTTGACACACATTAGATTTTTTTTTATAAATTCTTAGATGTGCAGGTTTCCTGACGATGTTTTCCTTCACCGTTAGCAAGTGATACATATTAAAATTTAAAACACACTTTTCTAAAGAGGTGCACACCATGGATTTGAACCCAGCACCCGCCATAGATTTGAGCAAGATTGAAGTGAGGGGCTGAATTCTTAACCACTTGGTTATCACTGTTTTTATCGATAAAATTATTATTGAAACCAATACTACTGTACCAAGAATCACAAGAACATACATACAGCTGAAGATCGAGCTCTGCGACAGGAGTAGGTTGATAATGGATGATGATTATTCATACTCACATCTGTCAATCGAATAAACAGCCCTCTATAGTAACAGTCGCTTTCCTCATCGTAACATGCACAATAAGTGAGCGCCATCACTTCGTCAAGGTTCATATCAATCTGAGTTTGCTTGTAATAGTTTGTCATATCTATCATCAACCTGAAGATAAATGGTAAATTATGTATTAATGAAGCTGTGTTACTAAAATAGAGGCTTTGAATATTTGACTTGTGCTAATATCTGTAAGGAAGGTACAATAGGTTGAGGGCGCCACTAGTCTAGAAATGTATATAAAGGAAATAGATAAAGGGCATCTGCAAGTTATTGTCACAATTATACTGTGCTTTAAATAGCGATTAGTAGTTATTACAAATGTGATATTATGTTAGTTACTCAGTAGGGTATCACTCCTCTAAAATACAAAAATCAAATGGAAAATTTAAATCATACTTGTAAACATCATCCACATTGTCTGTTACGACCCAAAAGGAAGCACCATCTACATGCATGATGGTCGCTGTATAGACATAGTCAACTGGAAGCACAGTCTGTGCAGGTAGGTTGCATGTTTCCAGAATGTTTGATGTGGCAATTTGTGAATCTGCAGGTCAATAAGTAATATTAGCCTAGAGTAAACACTGTTATACATGTATAAACACTGTTTATGGCAGTGCCCTGAGCATCTATATTCTTAGCTATCATTTACAGTATTATTTTAGATCTATTTTCCTAAAGTGGTACTTGCTGTGCTGTGGAAATTCTGTAGCAATCAAAAAAACCATTTGGTCACCAAGTACTAGGAAAGATAACACAATTGTACATCCTTTATATCTTTGAGACAGACCATAAATTAACTTGCTAGTGGTAACATTGTAAAAATAACAACAAAAACCTTGGTTTGTCACATCCTTCGTTTTATCTGGCATTGGACACTGAGTTTCCTTTTCAACTGTGTTGGTTTTCGTCATGTGCATGCTATCTGATGAGGATGATGTACTTGAAAAGGCTATTAATAACTGATCTTCTTTTGGTACTTTTTTTCTTGGGGGTTTTTTGGAAGGGCATTGGTTGTGATAATCCTTCGAAGTTGATGGTATGGGTTCACTTAAAGCATCTATCAAATTGAGGGGTCCAGGAGTCTGTTGAGGAAGTAATGTTCTATTTTTTGTGTCTTGAACTGGAGTTGCTTCAACACTGTTTGTCTCCTCTGAAACATAAATCGAAAGATTATAATAACATTGAAATATTAATGGTTATTTAATGAATTGGTAATCAATATGTAATTCATTTACAGAAACATGTGAACAGCTAATAAAATTATAAACTTTACAGTGAAAATTTGACATTGCATTATGTTATAAATCATACCGGTATGACAGGTTCCGTATGAGGTAGGCAGAGAGTAGCAAGTGCCAATTATTTTCATCTTTACGGGACCACAGGCTTTAAATAAAATTTAAATATGTAAAAAAACATATATGATTGTTCTGGGAACACTGATTCTCTTACATTAATATCTATTAAGATTAACATTCACTATGGTTGTTGGAGATTAACATATAGTACTTAAAAGAAAGATCATACCAATTTTGATCAGAGCAAGATTGAAGTCGGTAATGAGATAGGTAAACTCATCTAACTGCTTCATGGAATTTAGAAATCGCTCTTTCAGATCAGACGGATCACAGTTCAGCTGTTCTACAAAGCCCTGAGCCTGAAATTGAGACATTTTGTAAACTTATCTTTTTATACACAATATTGATATAATAAGGATAATGATTTATTGAGCTTAACATGTTTTATATCAAACAGAGAGCTCTGGCTCCCAGAAAAGTGTAACTTGTGGTATAGGGGTTAGTACCATCCATATACCACAGAAACTCTTATATTAGGTACATCAAATTGAGATTTAAACAGACATGAACAATTCTCCAAAACATCGGTTAGGCGGTCATCAATGGTCTTGTATGTTGGATTTATTTATCAATCAAAAGTTTTCAAGACTAATAAAGAGGTTTCATATACATATACTTCAATAATTCTCATCAAAAACATTATTTTTAATATTCCACTGATGAATATGTATCTTATGACAATAAAGGCCAGTCTTAACACACTGTCAATGATAATTTGGATATCAGAGGAAGTGTTTTTAATATGACTACTATTTATATTGTTGTCACAGGTTCTTTAAGTAAGACAGAAAATTAATAATAGCTGGGTTAGATGAGTGTTCTCAATGCAGAGGAACTTTCATAAATGCAAAGTCATCATTAACATTCCTAGCACACACTAACACATCAAAAACACACTAGCACCCATTGCAGAGCTTTATCATGATATTGCAAATAAATTTGTGAGCATTTATATCTATACAAATAAATAAAATTGGAGTGTCTGTTTGTAATATTAAAATAACTGTTTGTTTCTATATGCATATGTATGTATATATGGTACATACACCAAAATACCATTTTTTACAATTTGTCTGTCTGTCTGCTTATTATCTCTGGAATGGCTGGACCAATCTTTAATTTTAGAAAAAGTTTTGACTCCTGTGTGAACTAAGTCACAGACACATCTAATATATGATTAAATGTATAATGGTTTAACTAGCATGTTTTTAGAGATAGCCTGTTTTTAGTCTTTGACTTAATCAAGGTTTTTCTTTATAATTACAGGGAGGTTGTAACTTTGCTTTGTTAAAAAACATATCGGTTAAATCAGTACACATATTAATATACCACAAATCATTCAATTGAAAACACTAGCAGTTTTGTAACTACAAATCTTTAATGCCATTAAGTGAAATGACAAAATTAGCAGCTACGGATTGACAACCACACCAATTTTTAATACTCAAACACAGGCATACTGGTAATTTTGAAAAAGAATAACAAATTCTTGAGATATTAATAATCAGTTTTTGATATTGCCAATCTATTCATATTTTCCATTCAAATATTAACAGCCAACATAATTAGCCAACTACAAAATATTTATTGAACAGCCTCATAAATCTAATAAATGTATATCATTTTCATTACAAAAATGACCAAAAATTACCTACCATTTATATTAAGGTTACCTTTAAGTTATTAGAAATACCTAAGCTTTGTACTATATTTTGAACCATTGCATCTATGTTGAGTTAAAATACTATCTATGAAAGTCTTATCTCATCCAATGAACTGACCTATCCCACAAACATTATTAATATTTATAACATTTATTGGTAATTTATTGCACAAAACACTGTTTATGTATGAAGTAGTTTGAGATAATGTAATATAAAAGCATTATTTATACAGTTATTCATTTGCAGAAGAACATTGGCCAGTTTCAGCTTTCCCAAAAAAATCTCCAATTACCTTCACTTGTAAATTTATGATGTTTTGCATAGCAGTATCACATTTTTTTATGAATTCGTTTATCCTTGCCTCCATCTCCTGTCGTCTGTGTATAGCTAGGGTGGCCAAATCCACGAAACTCCTAGAAACCAAGCATGTACGTTATTTAGGTATATATTTCAAACGGAACTTCATGTAAACAAATTAACAGGCTTTTACATTGTGAATTGTTTTCATAGACTTCCTTGAGAAAGATTTTTCCCAACAATGCTATTTGAGAGGAAAAGTTACTTTCACATTTATTTCAAAAATTATATGTATAGCAATATGAGAACGAGTGCAAAACTGAAGCTGAGTGAAAAGAAAAAAACATTTCGGCATGACAAGTTGACATTGACAATGAAGTCTCGGAATCCGTCTTTTCTACCGAATACACATTTTATAGACTTTTTACAACTTTTATAGTTTAGTAATATTCTTGTGCATATTTTTACAATTTTTTGCCTAAAATTACAGAGGACAATATTTTTCACCCATACCATAATCAAAAAGTTACTTTTATAGATATATTATACGTAGATTGAGGAAGCTAGCCTAAAATGTATGCATCGAATAAAAAAGAAAGCAAATGAGTTTAACCATTTGTCTCTTTCTATTCGACACGCACAGGTAGCATGCTTGGGTAGCGTGAGTTGCGTCAGTAATGAGATAGAGAGAGAATTAGTTAAAGAGATTTTCTCTTTTTAAGCCGTCGGAAGTCGCCGCTTACAGGCAGCCGTATTTTATTGCCACTCTCTAAATCATGTCTCTGTGGTTATTTTTATTTAGTTTAGGAAATAGAAGATGTTTAAAGATATCAATTGCATTTGAATGATTAATATATCACATTTATTAGAATATAATGTATAATAGAGGCTGACATCAGATAATAATCTAATAATAATAACTGAAAACTTTTTCACACACAGCCATCTCATCTCAAAGTAAACGTCAAGAAAATTTTTGTGGTAACCAGGTGGCTGATAAATTACAGATATACGTATAATTTGTACTCATATAAATATATTTACACCCACATAAAGACCATATACGTGTTCTTGTCATACAATGTCACAAATTCGATTTTTTTCTAGGTGGGAATCGAACCTACGACCCCGAGGCAACAGTCAGGTTCTCTAACGTACCATATAAAATGCACCAACGAACCAGCCAATAAAAATACTTTTGGTTTTCTTAGTTTGAAAATCAATTATTGATTGTCTAACTAAGAAAACCAAAAGTATCATAGATATTAGTGTTCGAGTTTCCTGATATACATTTGGAAGTTCAATACAGAACAATACAGAAAAATGTATATTAAAAAATGGAGCGTAGTACCAAAATTGATGCAAATAAAGTATGTCGTACCTTATAGAAACAAACTGGATAATAGGAATAATCCAGTAGCTTGAATATTTGTAATCGAGGCGATTTAACACTCGCTATACACTACATACTAATTCATATCAGTACGTAAATAATTTTATAAAAATCAGAAAACAGTCATTTTGAACATGTTATCGTATTTAATTTTATATGTAGCAACTTTAAGACACATGTCTATATTCTCTGTACGAATGTCCCGGTCGGCCATATTCTCTTCAACCTGCCGCTCGCGGCGCCAACGCGTGTGTTATTACGATCGTGTTCAAATCGAGCCGAACAGGACGTTTAAGTTAATTTGAGGTAATATTCCTGGACAGATAGTTACGCTGATCGATACTAATAGCTTTTATTGATATATTCTAGACGTTATAGTTTACAAGGCCCAGTTATCTAGTGGTAGTTACTGTAGTTAGGGATCGTAAATTGCGTTAATATCTCCATTTTATGCAGTCGTGACGCCTTCAAATTGCAGGTTGTAGTGTATTTTGAATTATTTGATAATATCCTGAGTCTTCCAAGGATTTTACAGTGGATACAAAGTAATTTCGGAGTTCTTGTGCAGTTTTTTACGATCTGTCATTGGTTACGGGCAGCTGATGTTGGTTAGGTTATGTTTTGAGGTTAAAGGGATTCTAAATTAAGGAATAACATTGAAATTGATTTCAATTGTTAGCTAAGGTTTTAAATTTACTCTTCTGTTCGTATTTAATTGGATAGGCTTTCAGTAACAGCACAGTTTGTATAGTGCTTGTTTTTAGAAATATTTTTGTCGTGACTAACATGCGTTCCTGCCCTATGGTATGGGTGTAAATTAATTGTAGTGTAATTCGCTAACCGGTAAGTTTTAGAAATATCTTGTATTGTTTTGTTTCTCATGTTTTTGTAGGTTAGTCTTATTATGATTTTACAATAACAAAAAGTTTAAAGTGACCTTTTTTGCTTTTCTGGATCCTTTTTAGCTCTTATTTTTCTTATCATTCCCTTTTGGTCACACTTTTTTATCTACAAGTGGACAAAGTTTCTTATTGTGCTTTTTAACTGTCATTTTTATAATTTGTTTGGTGGCTAAGGGTTATATTTTTTATTGCAAAACCATAGGACAAATTATTAAAAGAAAATGTTTAGAGTGTTGCTGTTATTCCAATTTATTAGAACATTAATTTTAAAGGATTTCCAATGCTAGATCTTTTACATTTTAAGATTTTCCTCATGCTTATTAAATTTGGAACATTTTGCAGTGTGCTCCAGTTACAATTAAGGTTTATAAAAGACAACAGCCCTTAAAAATTATTATTGAACCAAAAAATCAAATCTTAATTCTTTTAAACCTAAAATTTAGGCATGGTCATGTATTTCTTGGGGCTTTATATTATTAATTAGTGTAATTAGTTGTTTCCAGTTTATTGTCATTTTATTATAAATTATTAGTCAAATGGATGGTGTTATGTATATATACGAGAATTAAATAAAATTTGCTAAAAATCCTACTGCACAACATAGACTATAAATGTGTGGTGGATGGCATAAGGATTATATTAGCTAATTAAAACTATATATGACATGTTGATAATTTATCATTGGCCATACATAAATTTACATTTATGAAAATTAGTAATTGGTAACTGTCATAATATTCAAATATTTTTCAGTCTTCAAGGAATTATGATTTATATCAAATAAAAATATACCCAAAAAAGAAATAGATTAAATTGTATACAACATATGAATTACCAACATTAACAGTAAGTAATTATTTGCTTATTATTTAATTTTGAATTATGTATGTATTTAATACAAAGGAGACATGATTATTCCTTTTTAACCACTGAATGACAATATATATTGCCGGAACAGCTATCAAAAAAGGTGACATAGCTTCAAATTCAATTTATAATTTGTCCCAATGGTTTAGCTAGCTATTGCCCGTGGCTTCGCTCGTGTTGGTCTGCCACTTAAAATTGGGTATAGTGGTTAACCATAAAAACGGTTATAGTGGGTCAATGTTAAAAGCTAGACATAGGCTGTCGCGGACTTTTATTTAGAACTGTTCGAGGGGACTAATTTTGTAATACATGATTTTTGAGTAACTTTCACTATTTATTTAATGCACGCAAGGAAAGCTCTAAATTGCTCTAAATTATTGGTGCTCCTGTCCTATTTATCTTAGCGTGATGTTATATAGCCTATAGCCTTCCTCGATAAATGAGCTATCAAACACTGAGAGAATTTTTCAAATCAGACCAATATTTCCTGAGATTAGCGTGTTCAAACAATCAAACAAATAAACTCTTCCGCTTTATATTATTTGTATAGATTTGTTGCACAGTACATTTGACCTAAATTTTTTTATATGAACATTTTGTTCATCTGTGTTGTTTATATTGGTGAATCCCTTTGATCTAGTTTAGTTATGTTTGTGTTGCCAAAGGTATTATTTGAAAATTCCTTTAACCTTTTTGTTGAATAACAGATGTTTAATCTAGTTCATGTGGTCAGCCAAATGAGTCTGATTAAATTTAGTCTGATTAAAGAGATTTAATTTATAAAATCTTTATAAATGGTGCTATCAATGATGGAAATACATATGATCTATGAAATTATTAATATTAACCAGAAAAGTGAACCCTAAAATTATTTTTGGATCTAGTGAAGCACATAGAGAAGTGTGAGTTAATAAGCAAATAATGACAAATATAACTATTGATTTCCTTTTTTCTAACAATATTCAACCTTTGTGACAGTTATAGTATCAGTCCATACATACTATGCTCCAGTAGAGAGGTTAAATGTGCACCTAGCAGGAGTGAGCAACCTTTTTAATTAATGGGTCAATTTAAATTTGAAAAATGTTTAGCGGGCCGCACATAAAGTAACATTTATTAATAAGTTTCAATACTTTATCTGTACCAATGTACCAAAAGTTGGAGTGTCTGTTTGTAATATTAAAATAACAGCTTTTTACTAAATGCATATGTATGTATACACGCTAAATATATCAAAATATTTTTTTTTACAATTTTTGTCTGTTTGTCTGTCTTTTTGTTCTGGCTAATCTCTGGAACGGCTAGACCGATTTCGACAGGACTTTCACTGACCGATAGCTGATGTCATAGGGAAAAAACTAACGCTACTTATATTTTAGAATTTTGGACTTCTAAAAAAATTCCATGCGGGCGAAGTCGCGGGTGCAGCTAGTTTTTAATAACAATTAGATTAAAAGAATTTAAAAATTACAAAATTATATGATCGGGCGAAAAGAATCGGGTCTTCAAATCCACGGAAACCATTCGCTCGCTTCATAGAAACTGACCCATTCGTTCAATTACAATGTCGGTTCCCTTATGGGAGAAAGTCAATAAAATAAATTTAATTTTAGATATGCTTGGCGGGCTGCATAATCATGATTAACGGGCCGCAAGCGGCCCGCGGGCCGCGTGTTGGTCATCCCTGATCTAGAGCATACATTCTCAAGCTTATTTCATCTACTGTCCTCTTTAAAAATCAATTATTTTCTGGTGCACTGCAAAGTTACTATAAATGTACCTAGTGTCCCATATGAATCTTTTTCAGAGTCAAAACTGACATCCTTATTAATAGCCTGACCCTTTATCACTCTCCTGAAAGCCTCCAGTGGCCTAAAGGGGGTGTTATCAACCATTTTGACATAGACTGGTCTAGAGAATAGCCATAGAACCAGACATGATATCAGAGTAGTCTTTACATGATATTGTAGTGGACACAGACTGACTCAAAACATTTAACTTTTTTAATGCAATATTAGAGTTTTATATTTTACCTGTATGCATACATTGCATGATATTGTCTTTTTTATTTTTGCACTGTCTCAAGTATATTTATTTAAATTCAAACCTATTTGTAAGACTAGCAACATATAAATTTGTGGTAATTACTTTTTAAATTGGGAAAGAATTGTCACTGTATACAGGTTTGTTATATGATGTTCAAATTTTATTATCTTCACCAATGTTTGGCCTTCACTTAATAAGTTCATGTCTTTGAATTCCCTAATGAATCGATTTCTTGCACTGGATTACATGTTAAGACTTAACTGAACTTGGAGTAATGTGGCAGTTACTCACTTTCATTATTTCATCATGCTAGGACTCATACAATATTCACTCACATACTTTTCTCATAATTTTTATTCCATTCTCCGTCGAATCCATATACATTCCTATATTCTTTTAAAATGCATTTTTCGAAGTATTACTATTGTTGTTATATCATCATGTCAGTTCTGTTACGGGATAGTCAGGGAACAAAGGCAAAAAGTGTATGTAAAAGATAAGTTTAAGGAGTTGAATGGAGAAATACTGCAAGGAGAAGTGGTAGACGATGTAGTGCTGGAAAATGTGGATGAAATTGTATACTATGAATATGTTTTGTTCAAATTCTTTTTAAAACAATGTAACTTGTTTACTATCTTCCATATAGTTGCTATATGTCCATATTGCTTTCTTTTTGTCATATAGTAATTGAATGTTTACAAATAAATTATAAATATCTAATTCTTGCCAATTATGAGAATCCATATTCATCAATGTTTTCTCTTTTTATCTCTTGTCACTCAGAATAAAAGTGCTCTGCTATTGATTGCCTTACTATTATAATGTATTTTAAATAACTGCCTCAGGTTATATTATATAATTATTATAGCTATAAAACCAGGCAGACTATTATTTACGTAGAAACATTTAAATAAACTCATTAATTAGTTACGTTTATATAAATTTTAAGTACTGAAAATTTAAATTATTAAATGTTATACGCGCCATCTATCTTGAATTGTTAAACTATGTGATTCAGAACTTCAACGTTAGATGGCGCTATACGTCATAACCGGCTCCTTACGGCTCCTTAAAATTTCTTCCATATGCTATATTTTCAAATCGTTTCTTTTAGGCAGGCCCTAATAACAATTTGGCCGGGTCATGATTTAAAAACCATGTGAATTTTAAAACATTTTGGATTATTTTTAATCAGTGTCAGGTGTGGCATTCGAGATATTTGAAAAAAGACATTCAAAGAAGCTCGATATTATTTAGCCTTGTTAAAATCTATTGTCCAATAATTTCAATTATAAGGTTGCCAAATAGTCAGTAAAAGCTTCATAGAAGTTATCTTTCAATACAATTTATTTAAGAAATTAGTGTGCAAAAATGCTTCATACTTATTATAGCATACTTATGACACTACGTTATCGGTAGTGAGGTAATTTTGTAAATTTGTACCTAATAAAATTATTGCAAAACATGTAATATGACACAATTTATGCAGAGCAAAAAGTGCGAGTATTCCAGTTTAGCGAGTCCATTCTCAACTGCCTCAGAGGGATGGTTGATAAACATAGGGTTGTCGTTAAGAGGCAGCCGTTTTGAAATATGATATTGATGTAAAAAAAAACTCCACAAGTTATACTTAAGAAAATATATCCAAGTGTTTAGTGATATGATACTTTGGTGTCTTCCTGTGACACTGCAGTCTATTGAGCTTTTTGCTTATTGGTTATCACAAAGTAACATTAGTTTTTTTCTCGTCATTTATATTAAAAAACCCCGGGTGCTTTACCTTCCTACATTGTCTATTTTTTTGTTAATACTTAGCTGCTGTAATTATTGTCCCAATCCATTAGGAGCTTTACGCGACATCAACTAAGATTTCATAGCCAAGAAGATATGTTAGAGTTGGGTAGATTTTTTCAGTAAAAGTCTGTTTTTCATTTGTGTGCCAAAGCAAAGTGATTCCGACCTGGCAACCCTGAGCGAGACACCGGTGTCGGTGCGTACTCTGTAATTATTATCAACGTTCAGCTGTGTTGCCCGTGGCCCGTAATTAAAACATAGTTAGAGGTACGAGCGCGGACGCCTCCGCTGGCCAGATTAATGCCTTAATAGAAATGTAACACTTGATTACATTAATAAAGAACGGGGAATTATCGCGTTTTTACACCCCGCCGTACTCGCTGATGGTTGATTGATGACGTCATTTGGTGCCGCATACTTTTGACTCGTGTTTTTATTGCGTGGCTAAATGAGTCCGTAAGACGTAACGGTCTTGTGAGAGAACGAGCTGTGTTATCAAATGGTAACTTATCGGCGATCGGCATAAAGCATTTAATATAATAATGCTTGGTGCGTTTTAATCGGTGTTGATTGCCACGATCTTCTATAATGATTTGTAGTTTTTGTGGTCTACCCACAATTCATTTGTGGTATCAGTAAATTAATCCTCATTTAATTTAATACTCACTAACCTGAGATCTCATTGCACTTAAGTCTGTTCGGAATCTTGCTTTTTAATTAAATGTTTTTTTTTCAGTTTTGATAGTTTTTTTTATTGTGTTTAATTCAACATCGAATACTTTATCACCTACCAGCTGCAACGTGTTAGAAACTACCGTGTGAATCCATATTTTTTTGCACTGGTCTAGCACCAAGCCAGCACGATGTTCGTTCTGTGTTTAAAGAAGCCAAGATTTTACGGGTTTTTCAGTCGTTTTAATACAATGATACTGCGAAACGACTCTTCACACCAGTAAGTCGAGTGCTAACAACTCAAAGGCGAAACAATGGACGCTTTGTCCTCACGGGCGCATGGAAGCCAACTTGTTCCAACACCCCTCCCCCATGACATGTTTACAGCGTCCTCTCTTTCGCAATGACATGTTAATAAAGTTGTTTGTGCCTCCATCGCCCCGCCCTATTGTGTGCCGCGCATTGAACGTCTTCATACTTGAATGATTGGATTGTTCGGGGTTTATGTAGGCTTTTGTGATGGTGCTATGTACGCGCGTTTTGGATAGAATTGATGCTTGATCGTATTACCATAGTGGCATTATATATAATACGAATTTAGATTTGTAAAACCCTGAGCTTATTTCCAGATCATTGTTTTCTTGTCCTCATTGTGTTTCTTTATTTCATGCATTTCTCAGCACTGGTATAAATTTGCAAGAATTGATTTAAAAATATATAGCAATATTTTAGCTTGTTTTCCAAGTTGTACTTTGCGAAAAGCTTTTCCATTATAATCACGCAATATTCAATAAGGAAAGTAGAGAGGTCGTGAACGTAGATCTTCATACTGTCTCGATTCTAGCAGGCATTGTTCGTTGTGTTATAATGGCGGCACTGTCGTCGAACAAATCGTCGGGCATTACGAACTGTCGGTGTTGTGTCAGGAGCGCTAAATTAATATGGGAACGCTCGAACTTGTGATTGACATTCAAATAAAAAGATGTAGTGACTCCATCGTGGTCTGTGCGTTTGCATATGTTCGTGTCTTACACTTTTCATATTAATGCGTCATTTTAATCAGTGCTTTGTTAATAATCTAAAGTATTTTATCGTTTCAGGTTTTATAAATCTTCATAATGCAGATCTTCGTAAAGACCCTCACGGGAAAGACCATCACCCTCGAGGTTGAGGCGTCTGACACAATCGAAAATGTAAAGGCCAAAATCCAGGACAAGGAGGGAATTCCTCCAGATCAGCAACGACTAATCTTCGCTGGCAAGCAGCTAGAAGACGGCCGCACACTGTCAGATTACAACATCCAGAAGGAGTCCACCCTTCACTTAGTGCTGCGTCTCCGTGGTGGTACCATCGAACCGTCTCTTCGTCTCCTGGCAATGAAGTATAATTGCGAAAAAATGATCTGTCGCAAGTGCTATGCTCGCCTCCACCCTCGCGCTACCAACTGCCGCAAGACCAAGTGCGGTCACACCAACAACCTCCGCCCCAAGAAGAAGTTGAAGGATTAGATTAAAGGTTTTTCTTTCAATTTTAAATTCAAGTGAAACATTGAATAAAGGCTTGGTTTTCTAAGATTCGCTTTTAATTTATAAATTCCCAAAGAGCTAACATAGCATTTTTCAAAATGCATAAAGTAGTTTAGAAATTTTCGAGTATAAATTGAATTTGCTGCCAGCCTTACTAGTAAATCCCGTAAATCTCGTAAACATACTACGGTTATATTGTTGATCGTTGTGTTAAGCTGTTTAATATCAAGTAGGTAATTGGATCGAATACCAGTACCGCAATAAAATCACATTGCCTCAAATAGCCGCAAAGTAGTTTAGTACATCTCAATTCAAACACGCAATCATTTAAGTCATCAGTGGTAGAGAAAACGTGGTACGTACATCAAGCGTTCGTCAGAGACAAATCTTACGGAGCCTATTAGCGGGTCGTGAGTGAACGAGACGAGCGACTGAGCGAACGAGCCGCGTACTGACGTTCTCACGAACAACGACTTGCTCGAACAGCTTTAATACAACTTTAATGATTCGTTCGCGTGAATAAAATTGATTTGATGGCATTATTTTTTGACTTTCCACACTTGGAAGCGGCGATCTACGAGCGCGACATCTGATCTTATTTAGTTTAATTGACTTTTTCGAACGTAAATTGCCTATATGATTATTTTTATCTGCTAATAGTGATCTCATACTTGATTTAACTTCATAGGAAATAGGACGAAGATATTAATGTCCTTGATTATAAGGTATGACTGATTAATTATAATGTTATGATATTAAGTAAGGTCTAGTCTAGAATATCTACTGGCGATGTCATATATTTATTTTTGGTATTCAATACTCACATTTCTGCAATAAAATTCGGCATTGCATGGGATTTTTAAATGTTATGTAAGGTTACGCATTAACTTGTTACATGTAATTACGTTTTGCAGTATAATAATTCATTACCTATGTGAAAATTTTGGAAATCGTCAATTATGTGCAAACGTAACGGTAGGACAGGGCACGATGGCGCTCATTGGGGGAG